>JXCR01080766.1:150084-184903 GCA_002079205.1 Phalaenopsis hybrid cultivar
ATGATCAATATCTTCTAATATTTTAATTTTTTTTTTTTTAAATACTCAATAAAATTTTAAACATTTTGAAAATAAAATAATTTATTTTGTTAATAAAAAAACTCTGTAAAAATGCACTGATCAAGCATATTTTAAAAATAAAAAACATGAATCAAAATAAAAATGGACACATGCGCAAGGAGAAGTTGCAACCGTTGTGAAAGGCTCTATGAGATGGAAAAATTATTTCATACGATCTCCGATCTACACCGCTCATCACATTCCATCAATTAAAAAATAAATATAAATTGGGCCCACCAAAATATAACTTTTGTTTTTATGAGCAGTGCAGTATGAAATAATTTTTCCTAAGAGATGTGAGGGCACTGAGGAGGAAATAACTAATGAGGTTTTAATGTAATTTCAAGTACATTGTAATTAAATATAATATTTCGTGTGAGATGTATATAAAATATAAGAGTTTAATTTGGAAAGTTATATATTTGATTTTTTTAATGAATTAAATGCTCTTTTAGGTAGATCCATTTTCATTGGCACGTGCACCAATTGCTAACATATACTTTTTTTGAATCATCCCAATCACATGCTTCTCTTACGTAATAGGAAGATTTACAAATATGTCATATAGTTCTTGTGCATTTACATATCTATCATCTCAACTCCAGTTTTTACACACGACACTTTTAAAAAATTAGAATGATGGACATGAAAGATTTTAATGATAAAAATGATAAAAAAATTAGATTTAAACATTAGATATGTAAATACATAAAAATGCAATTATATGAAGTACATTGCACCACAATGTTACTATTTGCAAGAGTATTTGAGTTACACAAATGAGTCATAACACAAGAAATTAAGTTTGATGCTCCATTACTAAATTTTCAACACTCAGTATGAATTTCGATGCATGACATGGATCTTTAGGTAATATTTCGATTGAGAGTCATGAAGAACTCAGATTTTAGCAAACTCACAGTCAAATTGACCGGTCCGACGAGACAAACCCAATGATATGAAAATTTGTCAAATCCAAGTTAAATGAAGCTCGGTTCAAGCCATTAATTCACTTATAGAAGCTTTTCGAACATATTTGAAAGGTCAAACAAATTCTGAATAAGGCGAGCTCATAGTCGAATCGTGCGTCTCAACAAGACAAATCCAACGAGCTTAATATCTCTCAATTTCAACATCGTGATGACACTCAAATGCCCATAAAACANAAATTAAACATTAGATATGTAAATACATAAGAATTAGTGATATGTATCTACGTATTCTTTTTTTAAAATTTAATTATACGAAGTACAATATGCCACATTGTTACTATTTGCATAAGTATTTGAGTTCTACAAATGTGTCATAATACAAGAAATTAAGTTTGATGCTCCATCAACAAAAATTCAACATCCAATATGAATTTCGATGCTTAACATGGATCTCTATGCAATATTTCGATTAAGAGCCATCAAGAGCTCCGATTTTAGCAAACTCACAGTAAAATTGACCAGCTCAATATGACAAACTGAATGATACCAAAATTTGTCAAATCGAAGTTAAATCAAACTCATATCAAGTCATTAAATCACTTATAGAAGGTTTTCAGACATGTTTGAAAGGTCAAATAAATTTTGAATCAGGCAAGCTCATAGTTGAATCGAGCGTCTCGACAAGACAAATCCAACGAGCTGAAAATCGCTTAATTTTGACATCATTATGACACTCAAATGCCCACCGTCTAATCAGTGAAATCTTCAGATTGTCCAATCAAAGAGGTTCATATTCTTTCATTAATTGCAATCGGAACTTTATAAGAAAAATCACGCCCCTCTCATGAAGTTATGAGGGCTTGAAAGTTGAAAAAGGCTAGAAATTAGAGAATGACCTGAAGTCTAACATCACTTCGTCGCCGACCACCGGTTGTAACCCGTCGCCGATCACCACTTTTTGGTAGAGGTGTAAATGAGCCGAGCTTGGGCGAGTCCAAGCTTTGTTCGTGTTCAACTCATTAAAAAATATCACTATTCGTGTTCGACTCGTTTATATATCGAGCTTAAAAAATCTTTTTTGTGTTTGGCTCGTTTGCTTAAATAGTCGAACACAAGCTGTTCACGAACAACCAGTCATTTTGATGACCTTACTCATATAGACTTTGACTGTTAGAGGTAAGAGCGATATTTAAATCTTATTGTTTAAATTAAGATATTCATTTAAATATAATTTAGTATGTATTTATTTTATTTTTAATTAATAATTCTAATAGATTATATATATTTGTAGGTAATTAAGTTATTTAAAAACAATACTCATTAATTATTTTGTGTCAAAACGAGTTGAACATGAATGAGCAAAACTTTGTTTGTGTTTGGCTAGTTTATATTTCAAGCGCAAAAAAAATTGTTTGTGTTCTTCTTATTTGCTAGCGAACAAATAGAACAACGAGTTGTTCGCGAGCAACGAGCGGTTTTCACAGCCCTACTTGCCAGCTAAGGTCGATGAGTATTGGCCCCTGCCCACCGTTTACAATAAGTTCATCTCTAGACTGACTTTATAGCTCGAATGATTGTGTAATCATTTCCCACGTGTGGGATAATGGACAATGTTACTAAAATTGGTCAAATCAAGCTATTAAATCACCATTGGAAGCTTTTCAGGCATATATAGAAGGTCAAACATATTTCAAATATGACGGCTCATACTCGAATTAAGCCTCTCGACAAGACGAACCCAACGAGCTCATTATCTCTCAATTCTGACATCGTTAAGGTACTCAAATATTGTTTGATTAAATGAATCTTTTCGAGTCGTCCAATCAAAATGATTTATATTTATTCATTTATTACAACTGAGACTCTGTAAATAGAGCCACACCCTGCTAATAGAAAAAAATTTTCTGTCTGGACTTCGGATGTAGCTCTACATGCGGACTCCTAGTAATATGTCATCATGTGTGTTATACCTGGCCCACCTAAAAAATATTAAAGTGGACCGCAAACTTTGCAATAACCTATAAATAACCCATGAGTAACCTTTGCGGTGTTATTTCGGGGATAACCAAGAAATAACATTACGTAGGTTATTTCAGGGTTATTTTTGTGTTATTTCAGGGATTATTGAAGTGAAATATATGAGTTTCTCTTTAATAACCCATAGTTAACCCCGAAATAACCTCTATGGTATTATTTTCGGGTTATTTAGGAGAAACCGCAAATGTTATTTCAAGTTTATTGAAGTGAAATATATGAGTTTCTTTTCAATAACTCATAAATAACCTCCGCAAAGTAGCACATATGACAACATATTATTGGAGTCTGCACATAAAGCTACGCCCGGAATCTGGACAAAAAATTTTGCCCCTCTCAAGTGGGGAGGAGAGCTTTAAGTCTAAATCAGACCAAAGCATAGAGAATGAGCTGAAGTCAACATCACTTCGCCACCGACCGCCGCCGCCCACTAGGCGCAGTTCGTCGCCGACTACCACTCGTTGGCTGCCACCGATCACTATCAACAACCACACTCCTCTTATAATAAGTTCATTCGCGCACTTACTTTGTAGCTCAAAAGATTGTGTAACATTTTCTCACACATGAAACAAGTGACTCTACTTGTAATATTCTATTTGTAGTGGATCTCTTCAGTTTGACAAAACCCTGAGTTCTTTTCCATTTTTAGGTTTTCTACGTAAAAATTTCTGATGTCTATACTGATTGTTTTCTTTCACATGAATGTCCGTTGAATATCCATACAACTCTAATATGTTAATCTATTATTTTACCGCTGCAAATTTTCTAGCATGCAAAATTATATTTGGTATTAAAACAAATTATTTAAAAGGGATGCAATTGACCACAGATTTGAATCTCCGTAGAATTAGTACTAATAAAATTTGAGTGCGGACAACGCCACTTTAGAAATTTAATGACTCATGACTGAGGCTAATCAATTAACTCATTATATATATATATATATATATATATATATATATATNTAATTATTTCAAGCCAAAACGGGTCGAGCATGAATGAAAAAACTTTGTTTGTGTTCGGCTCATTTATATATCGAGCGAAAAAAAATAGTTTGTGTCATGCTTATTTGCTCATCGGACAAATAGAACAACGAGCGATTTTGAAAGCCTTACTTGTCAGCTACGGTCTACCAGTATCAGTCGTCGCCCACTGTTTACAATAAGTTCATCATTGTTTTGACTTTATAGCTCGAAAATTTGTGTAATTATTTCCCACATGTGGGATAATGGACAATGTTACTAAAATTGATCAAATCAAGCAATTAAATCACCATTGGAAGCTTTTCGGGCATATTTGAAAGGTCAAACTGATTTCAAGTATGACGAGCTCATAGTTGAATTGAACTTCTTGACAAAATGAACCCAACAAGCTTGATATCGCTCAATTCTGACATCGTTAATGTATTCAAATATTGTCCGATTAAAGAAATATCTCCGAGTCATTCGATCAGAGTGGTTCATATTTATTCATTTATTGCAATTAAGAATCTGTAAATAGATGCCCACCGCTCTCATAGAAAAAAATTTATATATTGATTCCGAACGTAGCTTTATGTGCGGACTCACAGTAATTTACCGACATGTATGCTATATTGGGGCCACCTAAAAAAATATTAAAGTGAAACCGCAGACTTCGTAATAATTACAAAATAACACAGGAATAACCTCATCGATGTTATTTTGGGGATAAGGTTATTTTTGGGTTATTTCGGGGGTTACCTAACTGAAATATATAAGTTTCTCTTTAATAACACATAAATAAACCCGAAATAACTTCAACAGTGTTATTTTCGGGTTATTGAAGTGGAGCCGCAGAGATTATTTCTGAGTTATTGAAGTGAAATATATTGATTTCTTTTCAATNGACGAACGAACGCATCACTGTTCGTGTTTGATTCATTTAGATAACCGAACGAAAAAAATTGTTCATGTTCATCTCGTTTATTTATCGAACGAATCGAACACGAACTCATTGACGAACCGAACACGAACTGTTCGCGAACAATGAGTTTTTTTGACAGCCCTACACACAGAGCTACGTCCGGAGTCCAGACAGAAAAATTTTCCTCTCTCATGAGGGGAGGAGAGCTTGAAGTCTGAATTAGACCAAAACATAGAAAAAAATTAAAGTCCAACTTAATTTCGCCACCGATCGCTGCCGACTACTAGACCCGGTCGAGCGATTTTGAGGTGTTCACAAACAAAGAGCCATTTTGACAATACTAATCAGTCACGTNTGCCGACCACTAGACCCGGTCGAGCGATTTTGAGGTGTCCGCAAACAAAGAGCCATTTTGACAATACTAATCAGCCAGTCTCATAGAATTCTAGTAATTGAGCAAAATTTTATATTAAAATATTATTTAAATATAATTTTATTATACTTTTAATTAATTATAAATATTATATAATTTAATTATTTGGAGTAAAAAAATCGTGTATGACTATTATTCGCACGGGACTGTTCACGGAAAATCCAGCAGTTTTGACAGCCCTACACACGCTCTCCACCCGAATATAGACTGCACGCCTCCGAAATTGATGAGTTCGTCATCCTCCTCTTTCCGCAACAAAGGCTTTGTCGTCGTCGTCTCGTGGGGAGAGGTAACGAATCTCTTACTCTTTAGCTTGCTTTTCTTATTTATCAGGTAGTTAATTCTCTCCTCCAGCCTATTGCCGTTGCTATTCGCTTATTTTAGTCCGGGATTGAAGTGCGGTTTTGCGCTTGCATCCAGTTTCTTGAGCTAGCTGCCTAAACTGATGATGATGGTTGTTCTAAGGAGGTTTTTTTTTTCTGACATAGCACCCAATTCTTATGCATTTACATAGCTTACACCCAAACTCTGATTTTTACTGTTAAAGTACCTTTAGCTATGTATGAAAAGGCGGATTTTAGAAATTTACTTTTCAATGAAAGGGGCTTAGGAAGTAAAAATCAAATTTTGGGTGTGAGATATGTAAATGCATAAGAATTGGGTGCTATGTATGTAAATTTCCTCTTTTATTTTCCTTAGGGTTTTTGATAATGAATTCAGGGGTTAATGATGAAATACAAATCGGGTTTCAACTCGAGGGGCTGTAGAAATATTGCATGTAATCGATCTCCAATTCCTTGCTTTATAGGAAATAGGGTTTCAACTCGAGATGCTGTACAAAAACTGCAGGGATTCTATCTCCGATTCTTTTCTTGTAGTACAGAGAGAGAAGGCTGATTCATCTCGGTTTGTTTGTGTGGATCTGTACAAATTTGTGATAAGCAGAGACAGAGTGAAAGGGGTGTTGGGCACGAAAGTTAACCCAAAAATAGGTGAGATTAGAGGATGTTCAGACAGAATTTAGAGCAAGATTGTTGTGAGAAAATGAGAAAGAGATTAAGACAGAATAATTAAAATTAGTTTCTTTCAATGCTAAGGTTATTCTTGGTTCAANTTTTAATATTTTAAATTATTTTTTAAAAAATACTCAATAAAATTTTAAACATTTTAAAAATCTGTAAAAATGCACTGATCAAGCATATTTAAAAAATAAAAAACATGAATCAAAATAAAAAAGAACACATGCGCAAGAAGAAGTTGCAACCGTTGTGAAAGGCTCTATGAGATGGAAAAATTATTTCATACGGTCTCCGATCTGCACCGCTCATCACATTCCTTCAATTAAAAAATAAATAAAAATTGGGCCCACAAAAATGTAACTTTTGTTGTTATGAACAGTGCAGATCAAACACCGTATGTATGAAATAATTTTTCCTGCGAGATGTGAGCGCACTGAGGAGGAAATAACTAATGAGGTTTTAATGTAATTTCAAGTACATTGTAATTAAATATAATATTTCGTGTGAGATGTATAAAAAATATAAGAGTTTAATTTGGAGAGTTATATATTTGATTTTTTTAATGAATTAAATGCTCTTTTAGGTGGATCCATTTTCATTGGCACGTGCACCAATTGCTAACATATACTTTTTTTGTTTGACTCAAATCATCCCAATCACACGCTTATCTCTTACGTTATAGGAAAATTTACAAATATGTCATACAGTTCTTGTGCATTTACATATCTATCATCTCAACTCCAGTTTTTACACACGACACTTTTAAAAAATTAGAATGATGGACATGAAAGATTTTAATGATAAAAATGATAAAAAAATTAGATTTAAACATTAGATATGTAAATACATAAAAATTAGTGATATGTATCTAAATATTTTTAAAAAAAAATGCAATTATACGAAGTGCATTGCACCAAAATGTTACTATTTGCAAGAGTATTTGAGTTACACAAATGAGTCATAATACAAGAAATTAAGTTTGATGCTCCATTACTAAATTTTCAACACTCAGTATGAATTTCGATGCATGACATGAATCTTTAGGTAATATTTCGATTGAGAGTCATGAAGAGCTCAGATTTTAGCAAACTCACAGTCAAATTGGTCGGTCCGACGAGACAGACCCAATGATATGAAATTTTGTCAAATCCAAGTTAAATGAAGCTCGGTTCAAGCCATTAAATCACTTATAGAAGCTTTTCGAACATATTTGAAAGGTCAAACAAATTCTGAATAAGACGAGCTCATAGTCGAATCGTGCGTCACGACAAGACAAATCCAACGAGCTTAATATCTCTCAATTTCAACATCGTGATGACACTCAAATGCCCATAAAACATCGCTCAACTAGTGAAATCTCTTCAGTTTGTCCAAACAAAGAGGTACGTCCAATCAAAGAGGTACATATTCTTTTATTAATTGCAACCAAAATTTTATAAGAAGAACCACGCCTCTCTCATGATGGNTTAGTGAAATCTCTTCAGTTTGTCCAAACAAAGATGTGCGTCCAAGCAAAGAGGTACATATTCTTTTATTAATTGCAACCAAAATTTTATAAGAAGAACCACGCCTCTCTCATGATGGGATGGGAGCTTGAAAGTTAAAGAAGACTAAAGCTTAGAGAATGACCTGAAGTCTAACATCACTTCGTTGTCGATCGCCAGTTGTCACCCGTCGTTGATCACCACATGTTGGTAGGGGTGTAAACGAGCCGAGCTTGGGCGAGTCCAAGCTTTGTTTGTGTTTAGCTCGTTAAAAAAANGGAGCTTGGAAGTTAAAGAAGACTAAAGCTTAGAGAATGACCTGAAGTCTAACATCACTTCGTTGCCGATCGTCAGTTGTCACCCGTCGTTGATCACCACTTGTTCGTAGGGGTGTAAACGAGCCGAGCTTGGGCGAGTCCAAGCTTTGTTTGTGTTTGGCTCGTTAAAAAAATATCACTATTCATGTTCGGCTTGTTATATATCGAGTTCAAAAAATATGTCTGTGTTCGACTTGTTTGTTTAATGAGCTGAACACAAGCTATTCACGAACAACGAGTCATTTTGATAACCTTAGTCACACATACTTTGATTGTTAGAGGTAAGAGCGAGATTTAAATGTTATTGTTTAAATTAAGATATTCATTTAAATATAATTTACTATATATTTATTTTATTTTTAATTAATAATTCTAATTGATTATAAATCTTTGTAGGTAATTAAGTTATTTAAAAATAATACTAGTTAATTATTTCGAGCCAAAACGGGTCGAGCATGAATGAACAAAACTTTGTTTGTGTTCGGCTCGTTTATATATCGAGCGAAAAAAAATAGTTTGTGTCATGCTTATTTGCTCATCGGACAAATAGAACAACGAGCGATTTTGAAAGCCTTACTTGTCAGCTACGGTCCACCATGATCGGTCGTCGCCCACTGTTTACAATAAGTTCATCACTGTTCTGACTTTATAGCTCAAAAATTTGTGTAATTATTTCCCACATGTGGGATAATGGACAATGTTACTAAAATTGATCAAATCAAGCAATTAAATCACCATTGGAAGCTTTTCGGGCATATTTGAAAGGTCAAACTGATTTCAAGTATGACGAGCTCATAGTTGAATTGAACTTCTTGACAAAATGAACCCAACAAGCTTGATATCGCTCAATTCTGACATCGTTAAGGTATTCAAATATTGTCCGATTAAAGAAATCTCTCCAAGTTACTCAATTAGAGTGGTTCATATTTATTCATTTATTGCAACTAAGAATCTGTAAATAGATGCCCACCGCTCTCATAGAAAAAAATTTATGTATTGATTCCGGACGTAGCTTTATGTGCGGACTTTCAGTAATTTACCGACATATATGCTATATTGGGGCCACCTAAGAAAATATTAAAGTGAAACCGCAGACTTCGTAATAATTACAAAATAACACAGGAATAACCTCAATGATGTTATTTTGGGGATAAGGTTATTTTTGGGTTATTTCGGGGGTTACTTAACTGAAATATATAAGTTTCTCTTCAATAACACGTAAATAAACCCGAAATAACTTCAACAGTGTTATTTCCGGGTTATTGAAGTGGAGCCGCAGAGATTATTTCTGAGTTATTGAAGTGAAATATATTGATTTCTTTTCAATAATCCCGAAATAATATCCGCGATGTAGTACATATGACGACATATTATTGGAGTTCGCACATAGAGCTACGTCCGGAGTCCAGACAGAAAAATTTACCTCTCTTATGAGGGGAGGAGAGCTTGAAGTCTGAATTAGACCAAAACATAGAAAAAAAAACTAAAGTCCAACATAATTTAGCCACCGATCGCTGCCGACCACTAGACCCGGTCGAGCGATTTTGAGGTGTTCACAAACAAAGAGCCATTTTGACAATACTAATCAGTCACGTAGAATTCTAAGAATTGAGCGAAATTTTATATTAAAATATCATTTAAATATAATTTTATTCTACTTTTAATTAATTATAAATACTATATAATTTAATTATTCGGCGTAAAAAAATCGTGTATGACTATTATTCGCACGAGAACTGTTCACGGAAAATCCAGCAGTTTTGACAGCCCTACACACGCTCTCCACCCGAATATAAACTGCACGCCTCCGAAATTGATGAGTTCGTCATCCTCCTCTTTCCGCAACAAAGGCTTTGTCGTCGTCGTCGTCATCGTGGGGAGAGGTAACGAATCTCTCAATCTTTAGCTTGCTTTTCTTCTTTATCAGGTAGTTAATTCTCTCCTCCAGCCTATTGCCGTTGCTATTCGCTTATTTTAGTTCGGGATTGAAGTGCGGTTTTGCGATTGCATCCAGTTTCTTGAGCTAGCTGCCTAAACTGATGATGATGGTTGTTCTAAGGAGGTTTTTTTTTTCTGACATAGCACCCAATTCTTATGCATTTACATAGCTTACACCCAAACTCTGATTTTTACTGTTAAAGTACCTTTAGCTATGTATGAAAAGGCGGATTTTAGAAATCTACTTTTCAATGAAAGGGGCTTAGGAAGTAAAAATCAAAGTTTGGGTGTGAGATATGTAAATGCATAAGAATTGGGTGCTATGTATGTAAATTTCCTCTTTTATTTTCCTTAGGGTTTTTGATAATGAATTCAGGGGTTAATGATGAAATACAAATTGGGTTTGACTGTAGAAATATTGCACGTAATCGATCTCCAATTCCTTGCTTTATAGGAAATAGGGTTTCAACTCGAGATGCTGTATAAATACTGCAGGGATTCTATCTCCGATTCTTTTCTTGTAGTACAGAGAGAGAAGGCTGATTCATCTCGGTTTGTTTGTGTGGATCTGTACAAATTTGTGATAAGCAGAGACAGAGTGAAAGGGGTGTTGGGCATGAAAGTTAACCCAAAAATAGGTGAGATTAGAGAATGTTCAGACAGGATTTAGAGCAAGGTTGTTGTGAGAAAAATGAGAAAGAGATTAAGACAGAATAATTAAAATTAGTTTCTTTCAATGCTAAGGTTATTCTTGGTTCAATGTGGGAGTTATCAAATTTGAATTTGATAAGCCCTTTTCAAGTAGGATTTTGGGAGTTCCAATGGTTTAAATCTTGAGAAGCATCTGGCTGACCAAATTTTCTTTGGCTGCTTAGTTGTTGGTTGCAGCTGATGAAGTGTTTGGTAGGCTCTATTTTTAATCCCAACTTTTTTTTTGCACAACGGGTTACTAGATAGCCCTTAAATCTAATCCAAAGTCTTACCTCCTTTTATATAGAAGGGATCATGGTTTTAACAAGTAAACTTCAGATGAAATTATTTAATGTACTTTGAATTTAGCTTTGAACATAATTGGTTCTAAAGCTTTGTCCAATATATAGCCTTGCTATGGGAAATCTTTGTTACATTACATGAGATGGAGATTCTTTTTGTCAATAGTTTGGTTGCAATTCCGTGGAAGGCATTTATTGTGAAATTATGTCCAATGGAGGGGTTAGATTTACATTGCAATGAATCTTTTTGTTTTTTATGAATGTTCTTGCCTCTAAATCTGTATAGGCGGTGATTGTTCCACTTCTTATGCAGGATGACACAAGTCTTGGTTTTCTATTGCAATTAATAGTTTGCATGTGTTCATACTCCCCTTCCAGTGAATGAATGTCTATTATCTATTCTAAACTTACTCAAATAATTTATAAAACTTGCCTTGGTAATCCTTTGGTGAGTATGCGCGCAAGTCGTTCACCTGTGATAGTGAACATATTACAAATTAGATTGTTATCTAACATCTCCTTTATAAAGTGTATATCAACTTTAAAAAGCTTAGTATGATTATGTTGCATGGGATGATGTATAAGATTGTTGGCTAACTCACTTTCATAATAGAGCCCTAGGGGCATTCCATTTGAATTTTAAATATTGAAGAATAGTTTTAAATATTGCAATTAGCAGATTCTCATTGCCATAGATTTAAATTTGGCTTCTGCATTAGATCTTACCATCACATTTTATTTACGAAATTACTTTAAAAATGTGCATTTTGCTGAAGTTAACTTTTAATTATCAACCATAGAAGCTATATAACATATATATATGTATGCTTTAATAGTCAAATCTTCTCTTTTTTAATATAATTTCCTTACTCGGGATTATTTTCAAATATTATAAAATTTGGTACACCATGACGTGTTTAAAATTGCATATGAATTGAGTTACTGCATCAACACTATAGGTAATGTCAAATCTTGTAAGGGTAAGTCTTCCCACTAGTGATCGGAAGTTTTTTATACTGTGTTTTGTGGAGCATTTTCAAATTTATGATTAAATTATACAGTGCTCTCGACAGACTTTTATTTCAACTTATCCATCTATTTAAATAGATTTATTAATATTTTTTTTTTTTGTGATATGGAATGAAAATTTTAAGTCTAGAGTATGCTTCAATGCTAAGAAAGTACTTCAACTGACCTATGCCATGTCTTCTTAAAGCAGCTTTTTCTTTACAGTCTCTATTTATTCTAATTTACTATTTATTTTGATGATGTTGTTAGCATAAATTAGTAGTTCAAAGAGTTTCCTTTCACCTAACATTGTGTGTTTCACAAAAAATGTATGGTTTTGATTTTATTTGTATGTCATACTGATCATTACTTTGAGCTTTTTCTTTAAATTCTCCATTCATTTCTAGTCACCATTTTTTTTTTTTGATGATGTTGTTAGCATTAATTAGTATTATAAAGAGTTTCCTTTCACCTGACATTGTGCGCTNGTTTAAATTCTCCATTCATTTCTAGTCACCATTTTTTTTTTGATGATGTTGTTAGCATTAATTAGTATTATAAAGAGTTTCCTTTCACCTGACATTGTGCGCTACACAAAAAAAATGAATGATTTTGTTTTTATTTATATATTATATTGAGCATTATTTTGGCGAACCTTCCAATCAATGCTTTTAAAGATTTGCTTTAATGCATATAACTCCTTTCTAAATATACACTTCTTTAACTTTTGTATTTGAGCAAACTTTTGGTAGGAAGTGTTATATGTACTTCCTCCAGGTCATCATATGAGAAGAAATTCTTTTCATCAATTTCATTTGTCATTCATTCCCGATTAACTATTAATGGTAAGAGATTTTTGAATTTAATTATTTTAACAATTGAAGTAAATATTTTAAGATAATCTAGCCCATATATTTGAACACAGCCTTTGGCCATTTGTTTGGCTTTATAACTTTCAAGTGAACAATCAAATTTATATTTTATGTAAAGACTCATCTTTATTCTACTATTATTTATATTTTGGTAAATTTTTCAATTCCCCCCACTCCCTCTCTTTTTTTAAAGGGCTTTCATTTCTTTTTGCGGCATTATTCTAGCTCACATTATTTAAAACTTCATGCAATATAAGGACTCATCGAACATGACTTTTTTGTTTCTAGGATAAGTATATGAGTTAAGTCATATGGTATGTAGCTTATAAATCAATGATCTAGGAGCTAAAAATTGAAATTTGTGAGACTTTAAAAGCATAAAAATATTTGTTAATAAACATATAGTGCTGTAAAACAAGTGCCAATTATTGATATTATTTAGGTGCTCTTAGCAAACTTTTCGATCTTTATATGCCTTATAAATGGCCTATTAGTTTATTTTTTTTTTCCTTTGAGATCTTTTGAAGCAACCATGACCGCATTAGATAGCTCTTCATTTACTCAATATGTNAACTTTAAAAGCATAAAAATATTTGTTAATAAACATATAGTGCTGTAATACAAGTGCCAATTATTGATATTATATAGGTGCTCTTAGCAAACTTTTCGATCTTTATATGCCTTATAAATGGCCTATTAGTTTTTGTTTTTTTTTTCCTTTGAGATCTTTTGAAGCAACCATGACCGCATTAGATAGCTCTTCATTTACTCAATATGTTGAATGGATATTTTGCAACTCTCTCTTTGGATATAGATTGCTTCTCTCAATTTCTAGAAGAACTCAAAACCAAGGTTCTGCAGGTATTGTTTTTTGTTTTCCATTGATTCTATTTACAGGAAAAAAATATAAAAAATAAATACAATAATGCAGCAATGAATGTTGCAACAATTTGAATAATTTGCGGCAATGCGACCGTGCAAGCTAAAACAATGGGAAATATTAATGGTAATGCACCGATGAAGGATGTAGCTATAGGAAAAGCGGATAAAATGAAGATTGCATAATAGTGGAAGCCGCATTAATGGAAATACATGCAAGAAAAAAAGCTTTTGATACCATGACAAGAATTGTAGAGAGCTTGTCGAGCAATTCATTCCAATATTTTTGAGGTATTTATGGAATCTTACATGGCTTCTAATAAGAAACATATGAAATCAGAAAATAATAATTATAAAATAATTGCAATTGTACCATAGCTTGGTGAGATGGCATTAGACAAGCTAGTTGGGCGAACATCGAGGAGGCTAAATTCATGGGCTGCAAGCATTAACTGTAGGAGAAATCCATGGGTTGGATGGTGGGTCCATTTGGCAGACATTAAGGAGGCAAAATTTATGGCTACCAAAAATGTACAAGTCAAATGAATTATTTTTGTAGTCAGTGACATGTGTTCCCAAGCTCAATACAAGCCATATGAAGATCATTTATTTGGTTTATATCTATTTTCATTAATTGCCTTAGCACAAAAATAAAATNCAATATCGAGGAGGCTAAATTCATGGGCTGCAAGCATTAACTGTAGGAGAAATCCATGGGTTGGATGGTGGGTCCATTTGGCAGACATTAAGGAGGCAAATTTTATGGCTACCAAAAATGTACAAGTCAAATGAATTATTTTTGTAGTCAGTGACATGCGTTCCCAAGCTCAATACAAACTATATGAAGATCATTTATTTGGTTTATATCTATTTTAATTAATTGCCTTAGCACAAAAATAAAATCCATATTTAATCTTCTTATTATAGAATTAGCTTGATTTTCGCTACTCATACAATCTTTCTAAGCTTGTGTTCTAATATTTTCCTCTTTATTTCATTGAATGACTAATTAAAGTCTCATATCATTATGAAAATATTGAACATCTTCTTTGTGCTTGAATTATATTATGAAAATATTTCTTCTATAATCATTTGATATATTATTTTTGTCTTTAATATTTCATTTTAAAAACTTGTTAACCAAACCACTTTAATATCAGTTGTAGCCCTTCAAATCTCAATTGTAGTTTATTTGAATTGAATGAATTCTTTATGCATCTATTGGTGTGCCAATTTATTCTTTTTTTTGGTATCATTCTAGAATAAAGCTTATTATTTCTATTCAGAATTATCTTAGAAAACCCTTAAAAGCTCTCGTTTAATAGTTTCTCAGAGTAATATTTTAATTTTTGCTGTATTCTTTCTCTCTAGTTTTTTTTTAGAGCTGAGAATTTATAATCATCGCTTTATGTTTCTGAATCTATCAAAAGAAAATTTCTTTTGATTTGTCCATGATCGTTTTTGTGATGCTTTTAATTTTCATATGATCTTTATAAGCACATATTTTTTTTAAGATTATATTTTATTACTCCGCACATCATCATAAAGTTTTTTTTTTTTTCTTTTGAAATGATAAAAATGCCATCTCCACACTAGGTTTGGCTAAATTATAAAATTTTGATACGCTGTTTGAATAACCTCAAATATAACTTCTGCTCACCTTTATAGTTTCACCATATTATCCTAACGCATTTATTATTCTCCTTTGATATGTTTTTTTCCTTCTTATCCTAGCTCTTAACAACTTAAAATTTTAATTTGCTAAAGACTTCTCCTTTATAGATTCATGATTGTTTCTGCAATGTTTTTGTAAGGTCATTTTATCATGCTAATCCTGCTAGTGTCTATATTTAATATCCTTTCATAATTATCCTCTTTTTGTTATATACATTGTAATAGTACTTCGTTTATCTCTTATCAAAATTGATCAAATCATTGATCTTTGCATTGAACTTGTGTCTTTTTCTATTTGTGATTCTCATGCTTCTAGTTTTCTTGATTCCTTGATGGAAGAAAAGTAACGCAATTCTGTAAGTTAATGAAGCATAATAAGCCTACTTATCCATATGGATTTCCAAGAATATTGGAAAGCAAACTTCTGCATTATATTGGAAATTAATCTTCAACCTACTTATTTAAAAGTAGAAAATCACTTATTATGACAACTGGCTCACAAGGTTTTACCAATGCATTTTATTTAGTTGTGGAAGGAGCTGATCAAGCTCTATGCTCGTTTGTGTCTTTTACATCATATTAGTAAACTGTTGTTGGCTTAGCAATTTTTGGCTACATGTTTGGTTCTCGCTCAATTTTATCTGCCACACTGGAACGTAAAGATTTATTTCCACTTAAGTTGTTTGGGTTGTCCCCTTGAAATCTTAGGAGAAGTACTCCTTTATGTGATGAAGTTCTTGGGAAATATAATTTGAGCAAGCTTTCTTTATTGCTGGATAAATGACTGCAATTATAGGATCTTCATTGATGTTTGCAGTTATCGTGAGCTCAGCAAAGGCTTATGATAGTGATTGGCAACCATTCCAAGTAATACAAGACAATGAGATGTTTTATAGATATGATTGATGTTTCTAACTTATAGTAAACTACTGCTATTATTTATTTATTTTTTTACAGCTTCCATTTTCACTTTTTTCTTTTGTGGTTGCAAGAACAGAATTTTTCAGGCTATGCCCTCAATGGTGTCATTTCTGTACATGTGAATTTTGCCCACCATCACCGCAAGAATGCTGAAAAGCATGTCTGATATTATGCATGAAGATGATTTTATGGATGAGCATTTCATAGCAAAGAGGATCAAAGTTACTGATGTGGCTGCTGGTAATTTGGAAAAAGAAAAGAAGGGAGAGAAAAATCTGAATATCCATGCAGTAGATGGAAGTGTGAGTAAGCCTACCTTATCAATTGGCCAAACTGGAAGAAGTGATGGCGAAAAACAATATGGAGGCAATGACAAACAGATGCCTGNATGATTGGCAACCATTCCAAGTAATACAAGACAATGAGATGTTTTATAGATATGATTGATGTTTCTAACTTATAGTAAACTACTGCTATTATTTATTTATTTTTTTACAGCTTCCATTTTCACTTTTTTCTTTTGTGGTTGCAAGATCAATGGTGTCATTTCTGTACATGTGAATTTTGCCCACCATCACCGCAAGAATGCTGAAAAGCTTGTCTGATATTATGCATGAAGATGATTTTATGGATGAGCATTTCATAGCAAAGAGGATCAAAGTTACTGATGTGGCTGCTGGTAATTTGGAAAAAGAAAAGAAGGGAGAGAAAAATCTGAATATCCATGCAGTAGATGGAAGTGTGAGTAAGCCTACCTTATCAATTGGCCAAACTGGAAGAAGTGATGGCGAAAAACCATATGGAGGCAATGACAAACAGATGCCTGATTCTAATAAGACATCACAAGATGCAATATCATGCAGTTCCAAAGAAGTTCATGGCCAATTTGTTGACAATTTATGCAAGATAGATGCTGCTGCGGCAGAAGACAAGGGATCCAGGCATGCAATGGAGGATGCTTGGGTTGTTCTTCCTGATGCAAGCTTTGAATATCCTGGGAGATTGAGGTTTTCCGTCTTATTTACGTTACAATTATGCAAACATTTTTCTTTAAAGACAATTTTCAAAATTAGCCACTATTTTACCCCTTCAGTTAGGTAGGTAGTTTAGCACATACCAAAGAGCTTTCATGTTTGTACCTACTTATGAAGCAACCATATGTAGCTAAGTCTAACTACTGTTTTAGCAAAATGTATTGTTGTTGTACCAATCTGAATAGCTATAAGCAAACATTGCATATGGTTCTTGGGTTCTTCCAACATGTACCATAATGTATTATTTTCATTATCCTAATTGAAGAACCATGATTTTAGTCATCTTTATTCTGTGAGTTCTTCTTCTTCTATTAGACTTTAAAATTTTTTTTTTCTACATTCGCATGTTTAGCTTGAATGTCAAAGGTCACTAAAAAATCGGACTAGCATTTGGTTTGGATCAAGTTTAAATTGAAGTCGATAGGCCTTCTAACAATACTTGGCCAACTCCAACTTGGAGCAAAATTATATAGTGTTGAGTTTAGATCAAATAAAACTAGCTTGAGTGTGGATTGTAATGCATATGCACACATGTCTGAATGCATATACATATTTTTTTGTATTTATTTGGACTTGTATTAATGTGTTTACATGCATCTATGCGTTGACATGTATGAATCTATATATATATGAGTAAGAGTAATGTCGGAACAAAAAATTATGTTATGAGACTGATAATTGGTTGAAATAGGGTTTGTTTTTAGTTCACATTAAAGTTAACACACCATTCTCGCTCGACTCAAAATTGGATTAACTCTTCTCGAGATTGGATAGTGCAATCTGGAACTAGGCTCAAGGTCAAATCATTCAACTTTTCTTGTNTATGACATGAATTAACTCTTCTCGAGATTGGATAGTGCAATCTGGAACTAGGCTCAAGGTCAAATCATTCAACTTTTATTGTTTTTATTGGATGGGTATATAAATTTTAGAAGATATTTATATTTTTTTAACTACTAAGGCTCTCTTTGCTAAATTTAAGAAGTAAAACATTATAAATTTTACATATTGCTACCTCAATTGTCTGGGGTCCTTTTGTAAGTCCTTGTATTTTGCCTGATAAAAGCATCAGTAATTCTTTATTACCTTGAATGGGCTGTCCGATCTACCATCTGCCCTCACCCGTTGATCTTCACTTGACTTTACAGGAAAGTGTATTGGTTTTCAAATTTGCTTCATGACTTCCATGGCAAAAGCTTTTTGCTGGTGCGTCCCCTTGCATTTCTTCCCAACTGTCATAGATCTTTGTGACCATTTTGTTGCTACTGTGNGCTGGTGCGTCCCCTTGCATTTCTTCCCAACTGTCATAGATCTTTGTGACCATTTTGTTGCTACTGTGGCTCTCTAAGATGTGGCTAATCAATTGACTGATTTGCGCCTAAGATGATTTCTTACAAAGATTTACAAATGCGCCATCCAAAAATTTCTTATGTCAGGGCATTATAACTTCTATTAGCTGTTATTGTAACAATCGACTGATTTGCCAATAAATTTTATGCTTAAAATATTTCTTCTGTTGAGCTTTATTTGAAAAACAGTACTGACCGGATATAATGGTAAAGTTTCTTGTAGTTTCTAAGTTATGTTTTGTTTGTTCCTGTTGGGACTATTTAGGAAGATTTTATTTTTAGCATTATTTATTCTTTTTCTTTATTAGAGCTAAGTTTTATTGGTATGTTATAGTTCATGTTTTTTTTTTCTTTTTCATAGGGAGTTATGGCTGATTTATGATTTTCGTAATGTGGGAGTCATCTCCTCTATTTATCTTGTAATCGTTTCCTATGAAGTTGAAGAAAAAGAAGTATCTTTTCCCCTCCTAAAATCACATGGTATCAAAACCCTACCCTAAAAGATCATTGGGAAGGAGACAACCAGATCGCGTCACTCAGAGGAAGGCATCGATCAACGACGATCGTGTAGCGTATTCTCCTCCACCTGTGTATTTATCACGATCTCGTCGTGATTAGAGCTAGTTGCAAAGCGATCCAACCACAATTAAAACTTTCGGCTAAGCAATCCAGTCGCGATTAAAGCTAGCTACAAAGATTGGGATCGCGTATAGATGCAAGGTCGTAATTTTGTCTTGACTGGGAAGACAATGACAAGATCACGAGGTACAAACGTGTGCAGCGAAGTGAACAGACCGCAGAGTCCAGGAGTTCCGCACCGTTTTTGATTAAAAACAACGATCGGGATCTCATCATAAAGGATTTTTGCACTGCTTGCGAAAGAAAGTGAATCAATTGCGTCATATAAGAGTTCTGCGTCGTTCTTGGTCACCACATAAAGGAGTTTCACACAATTCTTGATCAATTTTTTCATCTTCTGAGGATAACGCACAAATTAGCAATGTTGATGGGAGTTCACATAAATTCTACCACATCGATCGTTTTCCGTAATTCCTAAACCATCGTACCTTACTCGACAACTCTCTTGATGAGTATATCGGTTAAATATTCTCCTCAGAAATTACTATCTCATCTCATATTTATAAAACTTAATTGACACAATTATCTCGAGTAAGAACAATCTATAAAAATGGAGGTTGATGGGAGAGGCAAAATTGGGGATTTAACTGCAGAAATCCCAAAACCTATTACTGATGATCGGAATCTAAGAAAATGGCAATCCAAAAATTCTTTGGTAACAACATGGCTTATCAATTCTATGAAAATTTTCATAGGAAAGCCGTATCTATTCCTTCTCACTGCTTGAGTTAAGACTTGGAGAATTCTTCGCAATTTTTTTTGTTGGAAACTGAAATTTGAAAATCTAAGAAAAATTACTGTGATGGTACAATGTATTACAATCAGTCAGTAAAATCATGGCAGAAGCTCGTTCAATATTATGATATTGTTTGGGGGTATTCAAATGACCATGCTCGTCATAAGAAAAGAGAGGAAAATGATTGGTCTACATGTTCTAAGTTGGCCTTAATTGGAATTGAGATAAAGTTCGAGGTCAAATCCATTGTAGGAAACCTCTATCCTTAATTCTAGAAGTCTTTTCTGAAGTTAGACATGAATAGTATAGAAAAAAAATATTTTGTACAACACCGATTCATGTGGTAACACTGAATAGGAGAACTCGATTTTTTTCTCAAAAATAGTTGATAATGACAAGAAGAGCAAAAAAATTATGGTGCAAGTATTGCAAAATATCATTGCACATGAAAGAGACATGTTGGAAACTTCATAGAAAATCAACAAATCGGAAATCAAAATCCAATCATAAAGGTATAACTTATTAAGCTACTGCTGAAGAAATTCAGGAGCAGTCTGCTAACTCGAATGCAATCCCTTTTATTAGGGAGCAATCGGTGTAATTGTAAAGATTATTTCAATACAAAATTATTCCCGACTTCATATTGCTCTTTAGTACAGAAGGATAACTCTCTAACCACTACTTTGCTAAGTGTTATTCGTAATTTTCCTCATTCTTGACTAATTTACTAGTGCAACTGATTATATGACGGGTTATTCTAATTTTTTTTTTCTTCTATAAATCTTGTGTAGGTAATAAAAATGTCAAATTGTCGATAGTTCCCTCTTGGTAATTATTGAAAAAGGAAATGTCAAACTCTCCTCATTGTTAACCCTTTGCGCTGTCATTCATGTTCTTAATCTACGTGTATTATGTTCATTTGTAAAATTACTATTGTGTATCAATGCCAAATTAACTTCTATTCTTCTTACTGTGAGTTTCAGGAATTGATCACTGGGTGGATGTTTGACAGTTGTAAGAAAAAATGGACTATTATTTTGAAGATGGACTTGACTTCAATAAACAATGTCAAAATACTAATTTAAAATCTATTTATGTTTCTAAAAATAATGAAATTATATGTTAGGTCATCCTAGTTTTTATTATTTAAAGTAATTATTTCTCAAATTATTTCAGAATAAAAATTTGTTGTTTCAATGTGAAGTGTGTTGGTTTGTTAAACATCACCGTGCATCATTTTCTTTGCAAATATACAAATNTCATGATTTTAGTCATCTTTATTCTGTGAGTTCTTATTCTTCTATTAGACTTAAATTTTTTTTTTTTCTACATTCGCATGTTTAGCTTGAATGTCAAAGGTCACTAAAAAATCGGACCAGCATTTGGTTTGGATCAAGTTTAAATTGAAGTCGATAGGCCTTCTAACAATAACTGGCCAACTCCAACTTGGAGCAAAATTATATAGTGTTGAGTTTAGATCAAATAAAACTAGCTTGAGAGTGGATTGTAATGCATATGCACGCATGTCTGAATGCATATACATATTTTTTTGTATTTATTTGGACTTGTATTAATGTGTTTACATGCATCTATGCGTTGACATGTATGAATCTATATATATATGAGTAAGAGTAATGTCGGAACAAAAAATTATGTTATGAGACTGATAATTGGTTGAAATAGGGTTTGTTTTTAGTTCACATTAAAGTTAACACACCATTCTTGCTCGACTCAAAATTGGATTAAGCTATTCGATGACTTGAATTAACTCTTCTTGAGATTGGATCGTGCAATCTGGAACTAGGCTCAAGGTCAAATCATTCAACTTTTCTTGTTTTTATTGGATGGGTATATAAATTTTTTTTATCCGTTGTTATTATGTGGTTTGATTATAGGTTTTGTGGAAGAATGGCTATCATATTTTGTGCTGATACCTTCTGCCTCACACTTGGTTATGTACTCAGTTTTTTTGAGTAGTGATACAATAACCACTACAATATAACTCATAAGACCGATGCTCATTAGATTTGTTGCTTTTTAGATGCACATTGCTGATGTTTAATGCACTTATTGTTCATGTTTATTGGTGAGTTGTTCTTGTAGCTGTTTCTCAAAAAGTTTTTGTTTTTTGTAGATGTGCACATTTTGCAATTTTTGATGGACATGGTGGTCGTCTTGCAGTGGAGTATGCACGGAAACATTTACATGCAAACGTGCTTTCAGAAGGCTTACCACGTGAGTTGGTCTGTTTGCATATATTTCTTGCAAGAAAGATATAAGTTTTAAATGCAGCAATTTAAATTTTTGTCTGTTTATGATGTGATATGTTTTCAACTATGCTTAGGATAAGGGGACATAAATATTCGAAAACTACTTTAATTACCTTCTAGCGCATGCAACCCCTTTTTGTTGATGTGAATCTGTTTTGTTGTACTTCTGCATAAACATTAGAATATACCGGTTTTTACAAATATTTGCAATAAACAAGAAAAAAATCGAAGTTCTCTTATTTTTTGATGATTATTATAGTGCTAGGATCTGGAGGGGTTAGCAGTCATTATAGCCACTATGCATTTATTAAAGAGACGAAGTTCAATTAAGCATAGGAAGTTTTGATAATATAGTCATTTTGTTGAGAGCCTTAATAGGGTTATTTAGGGCCCGCTTGGGGCAGCTTATTGGGGTGCGGTGACAGTATGAAAACGCCGTACACGTATTTGAAATACATTCCTCGCAGCTGATTAGTGCCGCTCGGACGCACTTAAAAAATTTCGTTAATAGAAGGCAAAGCAGGGAAGAGTTGCGTCTGCTTCCCGCGTTAGCGTGAAGAATTCCTCCGGTGCCTTCTCGCCCTCCCCGATCTAAATGCTCCGTAGGGTTTAGAGTTCTGATTCCTTCGTCTCCTGAATCTTGGGCACGGATGGCCCTCCACCAAATTTTGCTTCCTCTCTTCTCCCTTCTTGAAACCCTAGTTTTCTTCCCCGAAACCCTAATAGTCTTTCCCTCGCCACGCCATTCTCTTATAAACCCATTTCACGACCCAATTCTCTCCCGACCATGGCTTCTCTTAGCATCACTCCGTCTCTTGGAATCTCAGAGACTTTCGTTCGTCTAAAGGAACAGGCGAAGTAAGCTCTAGCATTTCACTCTATGGTATTTAGATGTGAATAGTCGACCGTGGGATTCTCTTTCTTGTATTTCCTGTGCATTTGGTTGATGACTACAGTTTCATTATATCCTTTCATATTTATGTAATTCATGTAATTCATTTTATATGTTATGTAATTGTTTATGGAAAAAAAATGTTATGATGGTCGGCGGAGATAGTGAGAATTTTATGTTTATTAATCATTAGTATCTGTTGTTTTTTGTGCCATTATTTTGATTTGGTTGTATTCTGTTCTTCTGCTTTCAATGGAATTGGAGGATCTTTTAATCTGTATTAAGGGGTTGTTTGGTTCAAAATTGTTTGAATAGCAATGTTTTTCGTAACCTTGGTTTAAATCTGATATAACTCAGTTGCTCTGTGAGTTGTTTGCCGATGAATGCTTGTTCAAGTCCCTCTATACTTTGCGGTGTTCTGAACTTTGCAAATAGAGAGAAAATGCAACCGAATTTTAGGCATATATGTTGGTGCTTGTTTACTGAACCATATGTTTTATAAAATTGCATATATGTTGGTGTTTGTTTACCCCAAATGAGGCCAAAGACAATCCACCTTTACCCTCAGATTTTTGGATATTGATGAGCTTGAGTTGATATTCATTACATTGCACAAGTGGCTGCTACATATATGTTTTATATAAAAAAAAAAGAAAGCTGTGATTCACGTCTTGATAGATTGCTTCTTGTGATAATGGAGCAATTATATTTCTAATTGTTTGGTTCAATTGTATTCTGTTTTTCCATTTTAATATTTTTAATTGTACTTGTAATTGTATTTCTCTTTATTTTATTTCTTCTAATACTCACGAGATAGTGAGCAGTGTTTTTTTTTTGAACTCATCCGTAACAGTTGGAGACTTTTGTTCTGTGTATTATTTCTCTCATACAGTTCTGTTACAAATGGTTTCACCAAACAAGGGCAGAATTATAATTCATCCAGCAACAATTATCAATAAGCTATTTTAAATAAGCTCTCCCAAACAATAAACCAGCTTATTCTGATAATCTGCAGATTATCAGAATAATTTGCTTATCACCAGATTATAAATAATTAACAACTGCGCCAAACAGACTCTTACTCTATGCTGCAAAATCTTGATAAATTATGTAAAGAAAAAGCTTGACTAATTATGTAAAGTACAGTTACTTACCTACCTAAACATTTAACCGATTCCTACCTTCCCACTCAATAAGGATTAGGGATAGTNTATAGCATGTGCTTTATGAACTGCATTTGGGACCATCACCATCTCTCTTCACGTATTGCATTAATACAACTGGCACTATCGTCTTATGAAGTTCATTAACATGAAAAAAACAGCTTTGAAAAAGTAGAGGCATGACTCTGAATCAAGTCTTACTGAACATGCTCTACAAAAATCCGTCTTATGAAAAAGTGAGATTGACAAAATTCATGGAAGAACAATTATATGAAATGTTGTGCTTGAAATAGTTGGAAGAAAAACAATTATAGAATTTAGCAGAAACCAACTTGTTATTGTGTGATTTTATACTGTGATCAAAAGTTAGTTTTATAGCACTTCTGCTAGTAAAAACTGTATTTTTATTGCATGCGCATTATGAGCTGAATTTGGAGCCATCACCGTCTCTCTTTCACCTATGGCATTAATACAACTAGCACTATTGTTGTAAGAAGTTCATTAACTTGAAAAAACAGCTTTCAACAAGTAGAAGTGTGACTCTGAATCAAGTCATACTTAACATGTTCTACATGTTAGGTGCATCAGAGTTATCTTGCATGTTCTACAAGTTTGGTGCATCAGAGTTATTTTGAGTTTGTATAAAAAATGTAACGTCTTGAATTGCTTTTCATGGCATATTATATATCCATTATGGGAGTATTGGTGGTCTGGTTACATGCTTATATGNGCAAGTTTGGTGCATCAGAGTTATTTTGAGTTTGTATAAAAAATGTAACGCCTTGAATTGCTTTTCATGGCATATTATATATCCATTATGGGAGTATTGGTGGTCTGGTTACATGCTTATATGATCCAGAGCTGGTCATTACATAAAATTACTGTTTTGGGGGTGCAAACATAGGTGGAGCCAGTTTCAAAATTTATTTTGTCTAAAATTTAGTTGAGATATTTAAATAAAAATATTTCATTTTGATGAAACGAGTGTACAAATTATCGTGAATTTTTTTAAATTTTTATAATATAGAACTAGTAAATTTTCATGTTGTGTACTTATACTTTATGAGAAAAATTGGAACAATTTTTTCAATTTTTCAAATAAGAGAATTTTTTATAAGTTTGCGCCCCCATTAAAAAAAATTTCTGGCTCTGCCTGAGTGCAACGTTTTATTGAATTCCATGATATTATGTTTATTGACTGTATCATGCTAGAAAACTTGTTTTGCTTTATTCAAATTACCTGGTCTGTCACATTTGCTTGATATCTGGCCTTTTCACCAAATTTTTTCATGAAATAACTCCTCTCTTTCTCTCTCACCCTCTCCCCTCTTTCTCCCCCCTCCCTGTCTTCTTTCCTTTCCTCCCCCTCCCTCACACCCACCCCCCCTTCCCTCAGTTCAGAACTTCTTTTATCTTGAATGGCAACTTTTGGCTAATTTTACGTGGTGCTTGTAGTTATTTTCTCAGTTGACTTGGTTTCATCATTCTTCTTAATATAGCATGCTCAAGTAGACCCTTTACTTTTTTTCTTCTTTTTTAAATCTTAGCGTGGATTCTCTTTTATCTTGAAGTGGGTTGCAGCCTAAACGAGTGAACCTTTTTTTTATCCGTTGTTATTATGTGGTTTGATTATACGTTTTGTGGAAGAATGGCTATCATATTTTGTGCTNTCGTTTGATTTTGTATACTCGCAATAGAGGACAACTCAAAAGAAAAGGTCTACGAATCCTTTGCATTGCTCATAATTCACAAACCTATGTAATGTCCTCACTAATCCTTGAGCTCTTTATCATTCCACTTCATCTTCAAACTCCGAGTTTTCTAGTCCTGAGGCTGAGCGTAGTTTGAATCCTGAGTTTAATGAGTCTAGACTTCCCATTGTGGAAATGACTTACACCCAATATCCATTGTCCTATTATGTATCATATGAAATCCTCTCAACCAATTTTTATGCTTTTACCCCACGATTATTCATATATGAAGTTTCCGAGAACTGTGTAGAATGCTTTAAAAGTCTCCAGTGGAAGGACACTATTTTTGAGGAGATGAAAGCTCTTGAAAAAATTGAGATGTGAAAAGTGGTTGATCTATATCTAGAGGAAAGATAACTGACGGATGAAATGGGTGTTTAAAATCAGGTACATTCGATGGCTCTTTAGAACAACACAAGTTTAGACTAGCTGCTATGAGAATTACTCGGTTCTATGGGATTTATTATTTAGAGGCATTCACTCTAGTTGCAAAACTTAACTTTATAAGGCTACTTCTGTCACTTGCAGTTAATCTTGATTGACCTCTATAATAGTTGAATGTAAATAACGCTTTTCTCAACGCGGACTTATATGAAGAAGTGTCTTTGAATGCTCTTATGGAATTTAATGAAAAGTTTGACACAAAATTGTGTACAACAGTCACCAAGAGCATGGTTTGAGAAGTTTACATTGTTTGTTAAAAGTCAGGAGTATACTCCAGGGCAATGATGTTATATAATATTATTTAGGCATTCAAATGATGGGAAGATAATCATATTGATTATGTATGTGAACGATATAATTCTCATCGAAGATGATATAGATAAAATGAATAAGCTTAAGGCTCCCCTTTCATCAGTTTTTGAGACCGAGGACTTGGGATCCTTAAGTTATTTCATTGACATGGAGGTTGATAGATCAAAGAAAAGGTTTGTTATTTTCCAACAGAAATATTTTCTTGACTTTCTAAAGGAAATTGGATGAGTGGTTGTAGGCTTGAAGGCATCCCAGTTGATCCCAATTAAAAACTAGGAGATGAAACGGAAGGTGATCCAGTGAATACAACTCGATATTAAAAGTTGGTGGGAAGATTGATATAGTTATCACATACACGATCAAATATCGTCTTTGTTGTAAGTTTGGCAAGTCAATTTATGCATTCGCCTTCTAAGAAACACCTTGAAGCAATTAATAGGATTCTCTACCTTAAAATTACACCAGGTAATAGTTTACTCTTTCAGAAAACCTTACAACAAAATATAGAGGTTTACACCGATGCAAATTGGCCAGACTTAGTTGTTGAAAGGAGATCGACTTCCATATACTATACTTATATCTTGGGAAATCTGGTTATGTGGGGAAGTGAAAAACATAATGTATTGCAAGTAGTAGTGCCAAGGCAGAATATCGAGCTATAACTAATGGAGTATGTGAGATGTTATGGTTGAATGGTATCCTTGAAGAGCCATGAATTCTGATAGACATATCAATGAAGTTGTACTTTGACAATAAATCTATCATAAGCATTGCAAAAAATATTGTGCAGTATGATCATATAAAGCATTTGGAGATTGACAGACATTTCATAAAAGAAAAGATTTATTGTGGAGCTATTTGCTTGTCATTTGTTTCTACTGCTCAACAAATAACGAATATCTTTACCACAAGACTGTTCGGGCTTAGTTTTGAGCTCTTTGTAAGCAATTTGGGCATGATAGATATCTTTGCTCCAACTTGAACGGGGTGTTGGAATTATTTAGGAAGATTTTATTTTTAGTATCGTTTATTATTTTCTTTTATTAGAGCTTAGTTTTATTGGCATGTTATAATTTATGTATCTTTTTTTTAATCATAGGGAGTTATAGCTAATTTATGATTTTCCTACCGTGGGAGCTGTCTCCTCTATTTTTCTTGTAATAGTTTCATATGAAATTGAAGAAAAAGAAATATTTTTTCCCCTCCTAAAATCAGAGTTCCCTTTCATTTGTTACTTAAACTTTTCAAAATAGATTTATCGATATAAAAAAGTATTCTTTAGACATTTTTCATTTTTACCTGTGCACCCATTTATGACTTCATCAGCGTATGCACTGAGTTATGGAGCAATTTGCATGTTTATAGGAGAGCATGATTTTTTTGATATATAAAGCACAAAAGAAGCTTAATGATATTACGGCTGAATAGAATGCTTAGTCCTGCTAATTCTTATCTTTTGGTGGTGACTGACTTATGCTGCGCATTGTTACTAATGTTTCTTTTTGTTTTTATTAGCAAAATTTGTTTTTTGTAGTTATTCTAACTATTACATACTGAGAATCTTGCGTAAGCATGAGTTGTCACCCTGCAGCTTCAACTAGATTAGGCTAGAGATGATTCTCTTGTCCAATTATATACACTCTGTATGACTAAAAAAAATGTCATATGAAAAGTGAGCTTGACAAAGTTGATGGAATAACAATTATATGAAATGCTAAGCTTGAAATAATTGGAAGAAAAACAATTACAGAATTTAGCGGAAATCAACTTGTTATTATGTGATTTTGCACAGTGATCAAAAGTTGTGTTATTGCACTTCTGCTTAGAAAAGGTTTTTTTATAGCATGTGCTTTATGAACTGCATTTGGGACCATCACCATCTCTCTTCACGTATTGCATTAATACAACTGGCACTATCGTCTTATGAAGTTCATTAACATGAAAAAAACAGCTTTCAAAAAGTGGAGGCATGACTCTGAATCAAGTCTTACTGAACATGCTCTACAAAAATCTGTCTTATGAAAAAGTGAGATTGACAAAATTCATGGAAGAACAATTATATGAAATGTTGAGCTTGAAATAGTTGGAAGAAAAACAATTATAGAATTTAGCAGAAACCAACTTGTTATTGTGTGATTTTACACTGTGATCAAAAGTTAGTTTTATAGCACTTCTGCTAGTAAAAACTGTATTTTTATAGCATGCGCATTATGAGCTGAATTTGGAGCCATCACCGTCTCTCTTTCACCTATGGCATTAATACAACTGGCACTATTGTTGTAAGAAGTTCATTAACTTGAAAAAACAGCTTTCAACAAGTAGAAGTATGACTCTGAATCAAGTCATACTTAACATGTTCTACATGTTAGGTGCATCAGAGTTATCTTGCATGTTCTACAAGTTTGGTGCATCAGAGTTATTTTGAGTTTGTATAAAAAATGTAACGTCTTGAATTGCTTTTCATGGCATATTATATATCCATTATGGGAGTATTGGTGGTCTGGTTACATGCTTATATGATCCAGAGCTGGTCATTACATAAAATTACTGTTTTGGGGGTGCAAACATAGGTGGAGCCAGTTTCAAAATTTATTTTGTCTAAAATTTAGTTGAGATATTTAAATAAAAATATTTCATTTTGATGAAACGAGTGTACAAATTATCGTGAATTTTTTTAAATTTTTATAATATAGAACTAGTAAATTTTCATGTTGTGTACTTATACTTTATGAGAAAAATTGGAACAATTTTTTCAATTTTTCAAATAAGAGAATTTTTTATAAGTTTGCGCCCCCATTAAAAAAAATTTCTGGCTCTGCCTGAGTGCAACGTTTTATTGAATTCCATGATATTATGTTTATTGACTGTATCATGCTAGAAAACTTGTTTTGCTTTATTCAAATTACCTGGTCTGTCACATTTGCTTGATATCTGGCCTTTTCACCAAATTTTTTCATGAAATAACTCCTCTCTTTCTCTCTCACCCTCTCCCCTCTTTCTCCCCCCTCCCTGTCTTCTTTCCTTTCCTCCCCCTCCCTCACACCCACCCCCCCTTCCCTCAGTTCAGAACTTCTTTTATCTTGAATGGCAACTTTTGGCTAATTTTACGTGGTGCTTGTAGTTATTTTCTCAGTTGACTTGGTTTCATCATTCTTCTTAATATAGCATGCTCAAGTAGACCCTTTACTTTTTTTCTTCTTTTTTAAATCTTAGCGTGGATTCTCTTTTATCTTGAAGTGGGTTGCAGCCTAAACGAGTGAACCTTTTTTTTATCCGTTGTTATTATGTGGTTTGATTATACGTTTTGTGGAAGAATGGCTATCATATTTTGTGCTGATACCTTCTGCCTCACACTTGGTTATGTACTCTGTTTTTTTGAGCAGTGATACAATAACCACTACAATATAACTTATAAGACCGATGCTCATTAGATTTGTTGCTTTTTAGATGCACATTGCTGATGTTTAATGCACTTATTGTTCATGTTTATTGGTGAGTTGTTCTTGTAGTTGTTTCTCAAAAAGTTTTTGTTTTTTGTAGATGTGCACATTTTGCAATTTATGATGGACATGGTGGTCGTCTTGCAGTGGAGTATGCACGGAAACATTTACATGCAAACGTGCTTTCAGCAGGCTTACCACGTGAGTTGGTCTGTTTGCATATATTTCTTGCAAGAAAGATATAAGTTTTCAGCAATTTAAATTTTTGTCTGTTTATGATGTGATATGTTTTTAAGATGCTAGTTCTAAATTTTAATCCCGTCTAATTTTAGTGAGAAATAGCTGTTTCAACTATGCTTAGGATAAGGGGACATAAATATTCGAATACTACTTTAATTACCTTCTAGCGCATGCAACCCCTTTTTGTTGATGTGAATCTGTTTTGTTGTACTTCTGCATAAACATTAGAATATACCGGTTTTTACAAATATTTGCAATAAACAAGAAAAAAATCGAAGTTCTCTTATTTTTTGAGGATTATTATAGTGCTAGGATCTGGAGGGGTTAGCAGTCATTATAGCCACTATGCATTTATTAAAGAGACGAAGTTCAATTAAGCATAGGAAGTTTTGATAAAATAGTCATTTTGTTGAGAGCCTTAATAGGGTTATTTAGGGCCCGTTTGGTGCAGCTTATTGGGGTGCGGTGATAGTATGAAAACGTCGTACACGTATGTGAAATACGTCCCGCGCAGCTGATTTATGCCGCTCGGACGCACTTAAAAAATTTCGTTAATAGAAGGCGAAGCGGGGAAGAAGCCGCGTCCTGCGTCTGCTTCCCGCGTTAGCATGAAGAATTCCTCTGGTGCCTTCTCGCCCTCCCCGATCTAAATGCTCCGTAGGGTTTAGAGTTCTGATTCTTTCGTCTTCTGAATCTTGGGCACGGATGGCCCTCCACCAAATTTTGCTTCCTCTCTTCTCCCTTCTCGAAACCCTAGTTTTCTTCCCCGAAACCCTAATAGTCTTTCCCTCGCCACGCCATTCTCTTATAAACCCATTTCACCGAAACCCTAATAGTCTTTCCCTCGCCACGCCATTCTCTTATAAACCCATTTCACGACCCAATTCTCTCCCAACCATGGCTTCTCTTAGCATCACTCCGTCTCTTGGAATCTCGGAGACTTTTGTTCGTCTAAAGGAACAGGCAAAGTAAGCTCTAGCATTTCACTCTACGGTATTTAGATGTGAATAGTCGACTGTGGGATTCCCTTTCTTGTATTTCCTGTGCATTTGGTTAATGACTGCAGTTTCATTATATCCTATCATTTTTATGTAATTCATGTAATTCATTTTATATGTTACGTAATTGTTTCTGGGAAAAAATGTTATGTTGGTCTGCAGAGATAGTGAGAATTTTATGTTTATTAATAATCAGTATCTGTTGTTTTTTGTGTCATTATTTCGATTTGGTTGTATTTTGTTCTTCTGCTTTCAATGGAATTGGAGGATCTTTTAATCTGTATTAAGAGGTTGTTTGGTTCAAAATTGTTTGAATAACAATGTTTTTCGTAACCTTGGTTTAAATCTGATATAACTCAGTTGCTCTGTGAGCTGTTTGCCGATGAATGCTTGTTCAAGTCCCTCTATACTTTGCGGTGTTCTGAACTTTGCAAATAGAGAGAAAATGCGATCGGATTTTAGGCATATATGTTGGTGCTTGTTTGCTGAACCATATGTTTTATAAAATTGCATATATGTTGGTGTTTGTTTACCCCAAATGAGGCCAAAGACAATCCACCTTTACCCTCAGATTTTTGGATATTGATGAGCTTGAGTTGATATTCATTACATTGCACAAGTGGCTGCTACATATATGTTTTATAAAAAAAAAAAAGAAAGCTGTGATTCACGTCTTGATAGATTGCTTCTTGTGATAATGGGGCAATTATATTTCTAATTGTTTGGTTCAATTGTATTATGTTTTTCCATTTTACTATTTTTAATTGTACTTGTAATTGTATTTCTCTTTATTTTATTTCTTCTGATACTCACGAGATAGTGAGCAGTGTTTTTTTTTTTAACTCATCCGTAACAGTTGAAGGCTTTTGTTCTGTGTATTATTTCTCTCATACAGTTCTGTTACAAACGGTTTCACCAAACAAGGGCAGAATCATCATTTATCCAGCAACAATTATCAATAAGCTATTTTAAATAAGCTCTCTCAAACAATAAATCAGCTTATTCTGATAATCTGCAAATTATCATAATAATTTGCTTATCACCAGATTATAAATAATTAACAACTGCGCCAAACAGACTCTTACTCTATGCTGCAAAAGCTTGATAAATTATGTAAAGAAAAAGCTTGACTAATTATGTAAAGTACAGCTACTTACCTACCTAAACATTTAACCGATTCCTACCTTCCCACTCAATAAGGATTAGGGATAGTGAGAAAATAGTGTTTCTATCCAAAATTTTATGGGTGAACAGTCTAATTTACTTCAGGCAGCTTAACTAGGAGAATAAATTAGAAGCGGTACTATTGGATTGGTAATTCTTAATCAATATTCTTGAAATCCTGTGTTATATAGATGAGTTAAAAAAGAATATCAATTGATTAGAGAATATGGCAAATTGTAATTTTTTTTAAATTTTCAATTTTTGTAGATCTATATAACTTTGTTGTATTGTGTTTAGATTATAGAGGAATTAAGTTAATGTGTCATACATTAAAATTATGGGAAAGAGTAATTGAACCTAGGTTCAGACGCGATGCAATGATTTCTCATAATAAATTTGAATTTATGCAGGGCAACTCTACTATGGAAGCCATACATTTGTTGAAAGGTTTGATGAAGAAGTACAGAGAGAGTAAGGAGGATCTACATATGATTTTTATTGATTTAGAAAAGCTTACGATAAGGTTCCAAGATAAGTATTTTTGGAGAGTTCTAGAAAAGAAAGGCGTTGATATGGCTTATATTCAAGTTATGAAAGTTATGTATACTAGAGCTGTTACTTGTGTTCCTCCATTAGTAATAAGGAATTTTTACACTTGATTGGAATTCGTGGTCTGCCTTCTTGTTCCTCTGTTTGGGATGCTTTTGAAGTGATTTTTTGTTTTTGTTAATCATATTAATCAAAATATGAAAAATCAGTCACCGTATTTTAATANAATCAAGTTTAAATTGAAGTCGATAGGCCTTCTAACAATAATTGGCCAACTCCAACTTGGAGCAAAATTATATAGCGTTGAGTTTAGATCAAATAAAACTAGCTTGAGTGTGGATTGTAATGCATATGCACACATGTCTGAATGCATANTTCATTTTTATGTAATTCATGTAATTCATTTTATATGTTACGTAATTGTTTTTGGAAAAAAATGTTATGTTGGTCGGCGAAGATAGTGAGAATTTTATGTTTATTAATCATCAGTATCTGTTGTTTTTTGTGTCATTATTTCGATTTGGTTGTATTTTGTTCTTCTGCTTTCAATGGAATTNCCGTTTGATTTTTTCTACTCGCAATAGAGGACAACTCAAAAGAAAAAGTCTACGAATCCTTTGCATTGCTCATAATTCACAAACCTATGTAATGTCCTCACTAATCCTTGAGCTCTTTATCATTCCACTTCATCTTCAAACTCCGAGTTTTCTAGTCCTGAGGCTGAGCGTAGTTTGAATCCTGAGTTTAATGAGTCTAGACTTCCCATTGTGGAAATGACTTACACCCAATATCCATTGTCCTGTTATGTATCATATGAAAACCTCTCAACCAATTTCTATGCTTTTACCCCACGATTATTCATATATGGAGTTTCCGAGAACTGTGTAGAATGCTTTAAAAGTCTCCAGTGGAAGGACACTATTTTTGAGGAGATGAAAGCTCTTGAAAAAATTGAGATGTGAAAAGTGGTTGATCTATATCTAGAGGAAAGATAACTGACGGATGAAATGGGTGTTTAAAATCAGGTACATTCGATGGCTCTTTAGAACAACACAAGTTTAGACTAGTTGCTATGAGAATTACTCGGTTCTATGGGATTTATTATTTAGAGGAATTCACTCTAGTTGCAAAACTAAACTTTATAAGGCTACTTCTGTCACTTGCAGTTAATCTTGATTGACCTCTATAATAGTTGAATGTAAATAACNAAGTTCTAAATGTTAATCCCGTCTAATTTTAGTGAGAAATAGCTGTTTCAACTATGCTTAGGATAAGGGGACATAAATATTCGAATACTACTTTAATTACCTTCTAGCGCATGCAACCCCTTTTTGTTGATGTGAATCTGTTTTGTTGTACTTCTGCATAAACATTAGAATATACCGGTTTTT
>JXCR01080766.1:188112-220406 GCA_002079205.1 Phalaenopsis hybrid cultivar
GAGAGATTTCATTCCTCTCGAATTGTAGTTTGTAGGAGCTTATCTTTATGTATTGGTGTTGTATTGTTTGGTTTTTCTGAAATAAAAATATTTTGTGCCTTAATTTCAGTGAAAAATCTGCTTGGATTATATCAAATGATATAAGAGCATTCAATTCTGGAAATCAACTGAATCGGTGCTTACAGGGTTCCAAATATCGTGATACAATCGTGATCGAGCTAGCTGGGAAGAGACAACAGATCAGATCGCTCAAGGGAAGCCAACGAAGGGATCACGACACCTTTGCGATACAACGTGACGTGATTGCTAGTTGGAAGCCAATNTGATACAATCGTGATCGAGCTAGCTGGGAAGAGACAACAGATCAGATCGCCCAAGGGAAGCCAACGAAGGGATCACGACACCTTTGCGATACAACGTGACGTGATTGCTAGTTGGAAGCCAATGGGATTTTCGACATACAGGGAAGACCGGCGGGATCACGACACGTATGAGCCTTGTGGTTGCATATCGACAAAGACAGGGAAGTAATGATTGCGACATTTCCTAGTCGACGGGATCGCGACATACAGGGAAGTGATGTTGAGAGTCAGTGATACAGTCACAAAAAGAGCTACCTGGGAAGGGACGACGGGAGTCAGCGTTACAATCGATACAATCCTATCGCTTCCCNGTAGTCGACGGGATCGCGGCATACAGGGAAGTGATGATGAGAGTCAGTGATACGGTCACAAAAAGAGCTACCTGGGAAGGGACGACGGGAGTCAGCGTTACAATCGATACAATCCTATCGCTTCCCTTTGTGATCCGCTATAGAAGAGGCGGGATCTATCGACAGGAACACTGCTTTCAAAAATTTCAATGTGCAACATACGGTGGGGCTTGTGCTAAAATTCTGCATTGCTAGCAATGTCGTTACCTTCCCTTAGCAATTCATTATCATAAGTCACATCGATTGACCTAACTAGGAAGCAAATAATGGGATGGCAATGCGTAGAAAATTCACCTGTGTTAGAAATTTTTTTGGGGAGTAATGGCGAAAAAAAAAAAAATAAATGCTCTGGAAGGGAAAAGACACATCAGATCTGAAATAGAGAAATGTTTCTTAGTAATGGAGGAGCGTTTCTCATCCTTGCAGGGGCGGTTTGAGTGGAGGTTCACGACTCTGGAAGAAACGGTGAAGAAGATCATGAAGTTTAATGTAAAATCGCCTCCGCCTGCAACGGGATTGAATGACGACGTCTTAAGTAGAAATGAGAAGCAACAACTAGAAGGATTCACGAGACATCAAGATAGTGTTGTTGCTTTAGGCAGATCCTAAATTTTCAGATCAGATGAAGGAATTGAGAGCAGACTCGAGCGGAAATCATCTGAAGGAATGGTGTGGCATTAGTACGTCACTATTTTAGGCAGATCCGGAGCCACATGATCGAGCGAAGGAATCGAGAGCTGGATCAATTGACAACGCTTTGAAGGAATAGTGCGACCTCTGAACAATTGGAATGAACTGAAGCAGGCGAGATTAAACGAAGGAATCAGTATTAGATTCGAGCAGCAGCATCTGAAGAGAATTGCGCGATATCTGGAGGTTTGGAATGAGAGGCAATAGGTAGAACGAGACAGTGTGCAATTCAGGACCGGAGAAGATCGCTTCATACAATTTTGGCTTTAAATAGAGAACAAAGGACTCCGGTGGAGGTTTGCATCTAACTGCGTGGATGCCATTTGCGGAAGCACTTTTCGGGTAGAGGGCTATTCAGAAGTAATGATAAGAAGGAAACTTGTGGTGAAGAGCAGAAGAGTTTGTAAGGGATTGATTTTGACATTGCAACAGATTCAGGAGGGAGGGAAGATGGTGGTGTTGCGCGGTGACCTCAGGTTATGTAAAACTTTGGTAATGCTGAANTGCTATAGAAGAGGCAGGATCTATCAACAGGAACACTGCTTTCAAAAATTTCAATGTGCAATATACGGTGGGGCTTGTGCTAAAATTCTGCATTGCTAGCAATGTCGTTACCTTCCCTTAGCAATTCATTATCATAAGTCACATCGATTGACCTAACTAGGAAGCAAATAATGGGATGGCAGTGCGTAGAAAATTCACCTGTGTTAGAAATTTTTTTGGGGAGTAATGGAGGAAAAAAAAATAAATGCTCTGGAAGGGAAAAGCCACATCAGATCTGAAATAGAGAAATGTTTCTTAGTAATGGAGGAGCGTTTCTCATCCTTGCAGGGGCGGTTCGAGTGGAGGTTCACGACTTTGGAAGAAATGGTGAAGAAGATCATGAAGTTTAATGTAAAATCGCCTCCGCCTGCAACAGGATTGAATGACGACGTCTTAAGTAGAAATGAGAAGCAACGACTAGAAGGATTCATGAGACATCAAGATAGTGTTGTTGCTTTAGGCAGATCCTAAATTGTGAGATCAGATGAAGGAATTGAGAGCAGACTCGAGCGGAAATCATCTGAAGGAATGGTGTGGCATTAGTACGTCACTATTTTAGGCAGATCCGGAGCCACATGATCGAGCGAAGGAATCGAGAGCTGGATCAATTGACAACGCTTTGAAGGAATAGTGCGACCTCTGAACAATTGGAATGAACTGAAGCAGGAGAGATTAAACGAAGGAATCAGTATCAGATTCGAGCAGCAGCATCTGAAGAGAATTGCACGATATCTGGAGGTTTGGAATGAGAGGCAATAGGTAGAACGAGACAGTGTGCAATTCAGGATCGAAGAAGATCGCTTCAAACAATTTTGGCCTGAAATAGAGAACCAAGGACTCCAGTGGAGGTTTGCATCCAACTGCGTGGATGCCATTTGCGGAAGCACTTTTCGGGTAGAGGGCTATTCAGAAGTAATGATAAGAAGGAAACTTGTAGTGAAGAGCAGAAGAGTTTGTAAGGGATTGATTTTGACATTGCAACGGATTCAGGAGGGAGGGAAGATGGTGGTGTTGCGCGGTGACCTCAGGTTATGTAAAACTTTGGTAATGCTGAAGACTATGATGAGGGTGACTCAAGACACAGGATTGAGATTCTTAATCGTGTGGCATCACATGAAAGAGACTCATGATACAGAGTTGACATAGATTCTGGTAATCGATAAGCTACTGGACGAGTTGTTTGAGGTGGTGGTATTCTCTAGGATTTACTTGAAGTCAGGGAACCATCAGATTTAGATGCGACTGAAAGATGTGCAAATGTCGACATTTCGAGATGGTGAGGGTCAGTACGAGTTTTTGATTAAATGGAAAGGATTGTTTGATGATGATGTAATGTGTTAGCCATACGACCTGATCCAATAATAATTTTTTTTTACCTTGAGGACAAAGTATATTTTTGGGACGGGAGTAATGTTATGATGACGCATAAGGACAATTTAGTCTTTATTAGCCTAAGGGAAATTTAGTCATTTATTATTGGTTAGCATAGATGGGACTAATATATTTAGGGTCAGGGTTATGTATGAGTTTGGGTCTTGTATCTTAGGGTTAGGGTTTGAGAGGGATCATCCACATCTCGAATTGTAGGATTTGGGAGAGATATCCCCACATCTCAAATTATAGGTGTTTATCTTTATGTATCGGTGTTGTGTCATTTGGTGTTTCTGAAATAAAAAAATTTTGTGCCCTAATTTCTGTGAAAAATATGCTTGGATCATATTCTATTATTAGCTGATGCCTCTCTCCCTTGAATAACAGTGGTCTCAAATTCTCTTATTACATTTAAAGATGGTATTATTTTTATTCTAAATAATTCCTGGTCACGTACAACTTCTTACTCTGATATGAAGATTATTCTCTTTCCTGCGTTTTCTCCTATCAAGAAGGAAATTATTGCTACAACCAATGCAGTTCATTCCAGATCCTTTTTTAATCATAGAATGCTTTCCTAGAATATTCGTTGTTCAGTTATTGAATTCACTTATTATCCGGGAGTCTCAGCTTAGGTAAACCTTAAAATGGAATGTTCTTCTAAATTTTGTTTGGATTAACCGCTGAAATTTCTAGCTCTTTTGAAGTGACCATGGAAAGGAAAATTTTCACTTCAAAGGAAAAAATGTAATTTCTTATAGCATTGTGGATTACACACTCAACCCTTTTACCATGTCAAAATTACTTTTTACTCATTCTACTTTTCCGGCTTTTAGCATTTTTAATCTTTATAAAACTTGCAAGAAATAGTTAGGTAACTCTACCATTCCTCCCTCTTCTTCATCAAATACGTCTCAAATAGAATCCTTGTAGCAGGTGGGAAACTTTGCTTATATATTTTCAGCATGTAGTTTTCTTAGAATTTTATAGTTTTAATTCTTCTGGCTACACTAGTCATTTGATTTGATCTTTCTCTTCAACGATGATTGCATCATGGAATGCTGAATGATTGAATTCTTTCTTTCAAAAAAGTGATGGTCAAAGATGGTACTATCTTTAAAAAAGTTGGCATTATATGCCTTGAAGAATAAATACTCTTCAAGCTTTCTTCTCTTACCTTCATGGCTATTGGTGGCACTAAAATTATAGCTGGAGTTATTTTTTATTCCAAGGGCCAGTCTGGTTGGTTCCTTCATTAGCTGGGATTCCAATTCTGTTGAAGTTCTCTTTTTTATCACTAGTTTCTTTTTTATTCCCATTCTTTTTATATCATTAAAGAGGATTTTAATACTTTATTAACTATGATCTATGCGGTTTTCAGTGATGAGAAAATACTTTTTTAGAATGAACCAAGTTCTATCAGTATCAAGTGGACCTCTAAATAGATCATTTGTTGCGTCAATGATACCATCTGTTTTTATTTGTTTCAATGATACCATCTGGTTGTTTCAATAATACCATCTGCTTCAATGATACCATTTGTTTCAAACATGGGAAATATTTTATTTGATTTACATCTGAAGCACGCGCATCAGAATGCTTTGAATTTGAGTTCTTATGTGAATATAAGATTGATGGTATTTTGGATTAGTATTGAATTTTCTCTTGGGAGAATTGCATGAAATGAGAATATGAATGACAAGTACCATCATTTATTCTGCCGATGCATGATTCTTTGATTGGCAGCATTCTGTAATATTTAATTATAACTTCCTAAGAGAGGATATACATAATGGTTTCCTTAATATGCCTATTTTGAGACATCCATTCAGATGGTTTTATTTTTAAATGCCGTATTAAACTCACTGATTTTTTAACATTGCAGTTTATTCTCTGTTTTTTACTGTTAGATAAGCTATTATCTTTTTAAGTATTTTATTGAAGTTGCTAGGATTCTTGTTTCAGGGAACAGCATGATTACTAACACAGTGGAGACCAATTATGCATTTCATTGTACTTTTATATGTATTTATGCGTATTCTCCTAGTTTGTGCATGCTTCCTTGCTATATGGATTTTTGTTATGCTTGATTTTGATCAGCCGAATCTGAACTTTTATGCTTTAAATAATGTTTTATTTGGTCATTATAAAATGTTGTTGTAATGCTTCTATGTTTCTACCTGTACAGATGGATGTTAAAGCTGCCAAGAAGGCCATACTTGAAGGTATTTAAATAGCTAAATCTTTTTCCTTTATGCATGGTATTTCCTTTGCAGATTTATCATTTACACGTGTTTTTTTGATTATATTATTCCCTTTAGATATTTAGTTCTCATTCGATTACGGATGTTATTTTATTATCAGTAGTTTCTATCGTTAAATTTAGAACTTCATAAATTCAGCTTCACGCACTGTAATAAATTCAGTAGCTTTCATTGTTGTTTCTGATGATGGCTGACTGCCGGTTGATTCATTATTTTGTCGTCTTATTTACAGGGTTACTTTTATTGATTTTGATTTACTTCATCATATGCAGGTTTTCGGAGAACCGATGAATCATTACTTGAAGAAAGTAGTAGAGGTGACAATGCAAATTAAAAATTCTAATTGCAATGTCTTTTATATTCTTTCCATTATCTGTTGTGGATGATTTTTTAGATTTCCCTATTGATCGTTTTATCTGCACATACAATAGTGGTTGACAAGAAAATAGCTTTAGCTGTACATGAAAATAGTTCCCAGAAACTGCTGTATGTAAATGGCTAGTTTCAAATTTTCTGAGTAAGTCTGACTCGTTAGGTCATGTTTGAAACTGTATATACTCCTAATTCAGCAAGGGTGCTACATAGTTTCATCCAGGAAGAAATAATCATATTTTTTTGGTTAATCCGGTGCATGATAATCGCTTTGGAATTTCAGCATAGTTGATTTTTTTGTTGGAAGTTGTTTTTGTCCGTGAAAATATGCTTTTGCATTATTTAGTCAAAAAAAATATAAAAACTATGCATGCATGCATCTATGCTATATAAAAATGAGCCATGCCATCTACAAGTATTGTAGAGAGTTCCTTGTTGTCATCTACATGTAACAAAAAGAAAGAACCACTAAGGGCATGTTTGGCTCAAAAATGAGCGGCATTGTTACATTCGCGAGGCGTATAATAAAACAAAACTTGTTTAAAATTCAAAAGGAAAGCTAACACCGGGGCTATAAGTGGTTGGCTGCGCCATATCTCCTGTGCCATAAAGGAACGGAGAAACTGCTTAATATTTGTGTTGTCCCTTCGATGACGATACCCTTGAGGTTGAACATCCAAGGTTGACAAATCTGATGAAGGAAGTGAACCACCATAATTTCAACACGAGTGCTGTCCCAATGTTGGAATTGTTGTCCAAAGGCGATGATACATTTGCCATGCTCGTCCCGCATGATGGCCCCTATACCAGCGATCCTGAAGGGAAGCAAAACTCCATCAACATTCTTTTTTAGCCACTCGGGAGGAGGGGTTGCCATAAAGAAAAAAGGACCTACCCGGAAATTTGGCTAGCACCCATTGCCCCCAAAATGGGTAAAAGTGAATCTTGGTTAGGGCCTCGATAATTGTCGCAGTGATGATAGTCGGCCTACCATGTGTCCGATTGTAAACCTTAGCATTACTAGCCCCCCAACAATGGTGAATTGCGTAATAGAAGCACCGGGCTGGGGCAATGAGACCCCTTCTGGTAGTGCTGAGATCCTTGACTGCTTCATCAAAAGAGCTGTAAGCGGGTAGAATAAACCCTCACGAGTGCAAAATATCTTTGACCCGAAAAAAAAGCAAACAATTAGAAATAAGGTGATCCGGGATCTCATCACTAGAGCAGCTCCAAGGGCAAGAAATGCTGTTCGTGAGGCCTTTCCTGGCGAGCCATAGTCTGGCAGGGATGGCATCAAGAAACTGGCGCCACCAAAAGAAACGCTCGCGAGGGTGGAGTTGAAGCTTGCAGAGCCAATCTTGTTTCATCTCAGTTGCTGGGAAATTAGCCTTATAGGCCAGCGAAGTAATGGTTTTACCCGTGCTCAAGGCAATCCTCATGTATGTCCTGGTGGATTTTGAGCTGTGTAATAAGCACTGCCATATCATTGCCAAAGCAAGTAACAAGCACCTGTTGATTCCAGGCGCCATCCGAGAGCTGGTTGGACACCCGCACATTCTCCAGGACATTGGTGTTCGCCTAGTTTAAGATATCAATGCTGGCCCCATCAGCAACTTTTCATCTCGAAAAGGGCTGTAAAAACTGGAGGCCTTCACAAATAATCTTCCTGGAAATAGAAGTGCCGTGATTATAACTTTGGACCAAAAAATGGAGCTTATAGTATCTTTCAAGACATTTATGGAGAACAGATTCCTTATCCTGCAAAAAATTCCAAGCAATGCGCGCCCTTAAGGACCCCCTTCCAATTTTTGGACGCATGGAAGTTGTTTTTGTCGGGCTAAACCAGGTCATCAGTCCTTAGGTGCCTATCATATTACTCTGTTTAACTTAGGATTACACTTTTACCTTGCTAAGAGGAGTTTATTATAACAGGCCCATTATATTTAATTATAGGTTATATGACCCATTTCAGAATGAACTTTAATTCTGTTAGGTCATACAGAAAATTTGAAGAAAATAGTTCTTTTAAGATTTACCTCTAGGGTATGGACATTGATTTAAAGCTTCTAAAAATAACGTGCTTTCAATTTGGGAAAGATCACTATTTATTCTCATTTCTAGTGTTGTCTTTGCTGATAATACATCTTCCTAAGTTTGAGTCGGGGTTTAACTCTAATAGTCTTATGACTTGCCTTTAGGTTTGTATGTGAGCTAAGCTGGCTTGAACGGTTTGTTAATGAGCTTGTGAGTTGAGCTTATTGAGCGCCAAGCTTAAATCATAGCTTGTATAATATATGAGTTCGAGCTGAACTTGAAAATTCTAGACTCATATTGGTTAAAAAAGTTTCATTTATTGTTTTTTGTAATTGTGAGTCCTTTAGTCGACTACTTGATTTAGGGCAACGAAATTAATTATTGCGTCCTCTTCTTTAAACTTTGCTTATCTTATCGCGACTTCCTCTTCTTCTTTAAACACCGCTTATCTCATCACGACTTTCTCTTATGAGGTTGGAGCGGCAGATGATGTCAAAGCAAGAAGCGTCACGGGAATAGGAGACGACGCAGGAGTGCCTAGACCCGCACTAGTGCGCCTTGATCGTGCGGACTCAACTTGATCTAGGCAGAATCGGGATTGAGTGGACTTCTCTAGAGCACGGTTCCCTCCTATTTGAAGTTGGGCCCACTCCTCTTTACCCTAACACTATGTATGTGTTCTTTCTTGTGTTTAGGTTAGCTTTAGTTTAGATTTATGTCAGGACAACCGTTGATGTTCATATTTTCTCTTCTAGGACTATCCGCCTACAAGTGATGCATCGGTTGTATCTTGTCCGAGATGGTGATTATCCTCGACCTTCCTGCTCCCCTGCTACCCTCTCGCCGCCTCCGTCACCATCACCGTACTTGCTGCAACTATATAAAAAAAAACCACATTATTATTTTCCTGCAATTGTCTACCGCCTCTCTTCCCCTCATAAATTGTTGTCCCCTTGCCGCCAACCCTTCTTCTTGCTGTTGTCATCCCGAGGACAGCCCACACGCGCTGACTTTCCTCGATTCCAGCCCTCCTTGTTGCTGCTGCACCCTCTTGCAATACCCCACCCAATTCCGGCTTGCCGCCTCCAACCACCCTCCCCTCGTCGCCGTTAAGCCTCTCTACCATCTCCCTCTCTCCTTTTCCACTATCTCGGCACATAGTCCACCACCGTCGATCCTCGACCTTGGGGGTCTTTTGTGTTTGTGTTGTTGTTTGCTTATTTCAAGAGACTTTCTTTTTAATCCCTTTTGAATATCAGCAACAATATTTGCATTTTTATTGTGATTTGGGTTAACTCCGGTATTTTCTCCTTCAAATGTTGTTGCTCATGTTATGATCTCCTTTTCTTCTTCTTCTTCAAATGTCATTGATGTTGACAATGCCTTCTCCAACAAGTTTTCATTGGAACTTGCAACTTTCTAGTAACCATTGATAGGAGCTCCCACTAGTGACAAATCTTGATGTTTTACCAGCAACCTCGAGATTGCTATTACAGGCGAGCTGAAATTCTAGCTCTCAACACAGAGCTCGACTCAAACTTGAGGGGCTTGACTTTGAGCCTTTTTTAAGACCGACGAACTAAACTCTAGTTGTTATGACTCGAGCCTTACTAAGGCTCATTTACATCATTTCTTATCTCCACTCACAGTAGCGTTGGTCTATACAAATTATTTGAAAATATTATTAGCTAGGGTACTTCTATGATTTCTATCATTTTAGGCTTTGTAGATCTATCTCTATCATTATAGGCTTTGTAGATCTATTCTGGAGTTTTGGTATTTTTTTCACAACTATATCTCCATGCATTTTTGTTGGCATAAATGGTGGCGAGCTTGACAATCCGTGTTATGTCATACTTAGGCCTTATGGCATGAAAATTCCTCTCAAATTTATTGGGAAATAATTTTTTGCAGTTTGTAGGATATCTTCTTTTATTTCCAATGTGCTTAGTAGTTTTCATTGGTAGAAATTCCCAATTGTACTGTAGAATCATTGAAATTTATACAAAAATTCAAATCATTTCTCCTCTCTTTATTTTTCATTATTATGAGGCATTCAAGACAACATATTCTATAATTTGAAGTTCATATACTATGTTACTACTGTAGGTAATTGGCAAGATGGTGCAACAGCAGTTTGTGCTTGGATCTTGGGGCAAACAGTAAGTATTTGCAGTCATATATTTTTACTTTCTATCTTTACTAGGCTATTTGAAAGTTTGTAGCACCTTTGTTCCCTATTACTTTTAGTACCTCGAAAACCTTGTACTCTATTTGGTATGTCTAATCGGTTCTTCAATGGATGAGCGTCTTGAAATTACATGTCAACAGCACATCAGGTAAGCAGAAATAACTTCAATTTTTTATGCATAAATATTTTAAAGCCATTTTAATCATCATTAGTCTATGGCTTTAAATTGATTTGGAGTGTTCATGTATCATTTTATATGATTAAACCCTAAACCCTAAAACCCTGAACCCTCTATACTTTCAATTATCATCTTTGTAGAATTTTAGGATTATCATATAGTTTGCTTATTGCTGGTCATATGCTTCATCTTGTATTCTTTTAACATTGCTCATCAGCTTCCACTGTGTTGCCTATCATTGGCTATTTACTTGGCTAAACTTCATCTAGGTTTTAGTAGCGAATATTGGAGATGCTAAGGCGGTCTTAGCACGAGCTACATCTGATGATACAGATTTGAAGTCCATTGTTTTGACACGAGAGCACAAAGCCTTTTACCCACAAGAACGTGCCCGAATTCAAAAAGTATGATTTCTAGTTCTTGGAAAATGCATTCCTTTTTGTTCTACTTTGTTCATCCTAGTCACATATAATTCCCTTATCTATTGAAATTAATTGTTTGCATTTTTCTTTTAAATAAATTTAAGAAATTTGATAATATGCATAGGCTGGAGGTACTGTGAGTGCGAATGGTCGTTTGCAAGGTCGCATTGAGGTTTCAAGAGCATTTGGTGATCGACATTTTAAAAAGGTTACCTTTGTCTTTCATAATCCTAAGCTGCCTTTTCTTGGAAATTTTATTCTGTGCTATTGATTTGAATTATCAATATTGTATTATTCCCTTCCAGCATTCTTGACTTCTAAAATCAAACATGCTAGTTACTTTAATGAACCTTGACTTTGACTTGCTATCATGAATAATTTTGGAATTTCCGTATTGGCTTTCTTGTGTGGTTTTTTTCTTTTCTCTGCTCGTCTCTCATATTATCCAAACAATTTGAACTATGCATAACAACTATGCAATCCAAAGAAAAGCTAAATTTATGGTTCTGAATGCTGCTTGCAGACAATTTACGTTAAAAAAAAAAGGAAACGAAGTACTGGTGCTGGGTTGATGGGTATCATATGCAGCTTAGAAGATGGAAAACCAATTAGTAGAAGAAGAGTGTGAGGTTGATTGATAGTTTGTAGATGGAAGGGTTTTGGAGGAGGAGATGAATTAATGTAGAGATCTATAAGCTAGTTGTCTCTTGCAATGTTAATCTTCTTAGAAGATCAGAAAAGTATCACAAAAACCCATAAGGCTATGATGTGATGGTTGTAGTAATGTAAAGGAGTCAAATAAGGTAGAGCGATTAATTTACCAAATTTGAACTGCTGAAGTTCAATTTTACAAATTTGAGTTGGCTCACAAGCCAGCTTTTTTTATTATGAAAGGGAAAAATAATTTTGATTCATACATTTATCATGATAAAATGATAAAAAACGATTAATTAGATAAATAATAAAAAAATATTTAATTTGAGATAATGGGTATAATTTATATATATATTTTTAAATTTTGTATTTAAAATCTTTACTTCTAATTTATTTTGAGTGTTTTATTACCAATATTTTTTTTAAATGAGTAGGCTCGCAAGCTAACAAGTTAAGTCTAGGTTGGCTTTGCTTGGCTTATTAGCTCTTTGAGCTTGGCTCACAAAGTGAGTCAAGCCGAAACTACCTCGTGTCAGCTTGACTTATCGCCCCCTTAGCTGGTTAAAATTTCAATGGAAAAACAATATTCTTCTTTCAATCAGATTTAAATGTGGGTTCAAAGGTGTTTTGAAGGAAAAAATAATAATATTTAGTCTAAATCAAACTATTTGAAACAACAACAATGTCATGAATAGAAATTTTGTGAAATGATTTCGTTTTTCAATGCGAGTTAGTTGAAGAAAATCACATAAGAAAGTTAAATAAAGTANTGATGATACAGATTTGAAGTCCATTGTTTTGACACGAGAGCACAAAGCCTTTTACCCACAAGAACGTGNCAGGGATGGCATCAAGAAACTGGCGCCACCAAAAGAAACGCTCGCGAGGGTGGAGTTGAAGCTTGCAGAGCCAATCTTGTTTCATCTCAGTTGCTGGGAAANTTTTGGTTCAATTGTATTCTGTTTTTCCATTTTAATATTTTTAATTGTACTTATAATTGTATTTTTTTAATTTTATTTCTTCTGATACTCACGAGATAGTGAGCAGTGTTTTTTTTCTTTTGAACTCATCCGTAACAGTTTGAGGCTTCTGTTTTGTGTATTAATTCTCTCATACAGTTCTGTTACAAACGGTTTCACCAAATAGGGACAAAATTGTCATTTATCCGGCAACAATTATCAATAAGCTATTTTAAATAAGCTCTCCCAAACAATAAACCAGCTTATTATGATAATCTGCAGATTATCAGAATAATTTGCTTATCACCAGCTTATAAATAATCAACAACTGCGCCAAATAGACTCTTACTTTATGCTGCAAAAACTTGATAAATTATGTAAAGAAAAAGCTTGACTAATTATGTTAAGTACAGTTACTTACCTACCTAAACATTTAACCGATTCCTACCTTCCCACTCAATAAGGATTAGGGATAGTGAGAAAATAGTGTTTTTATCCAAAATTTTATGGGTGAACAGTCTAATTTACTTCAGGCAGCTTAACTAGGAGAATAAATTAGAATCAGTACTTTTGGATTGGTAATTCTTAATCAATATTCTTGAAATCCTGTGTTATATAGATGAGTTAAAAAAGAATATCAAGTGATTAGAGAATATGGCAAACTGTAAATTTTTTTAAATTTCAATTTTGTAGATCTATATAACTTTGTTGTATTGTGTTTAAATTATAGAGGAATTAAGTTAATGTGTCATATATTAAAATTATGGGAAAGAGTAATTGAACATAGGTTAAGACGCGATGCAATGATTTCTCATAATAAATTTGAATTTGTGCCGGGCAACTCAACTATGGAAGCCATACATTTATTGAGAGGTTTGATGGAGAAGTACAAAGAGAGTAAGGAGGATCTACATATGATTTTTATTGATTTAGAAAAAGCTTACGATAAGGTTCCAAGATAAGTTTTTTTGGAGAGTTCTAGAAAAGAAAGGCGTTGATATGACTTATATAAGTTATGAAAGTTATGTATACTAGAGTTGTTACTTGTGTTCCTCCATTAGTAATAAGAAATTTTTAAACTTGGTTGGAATTCGTGGTCTACCTTCTTGTTCCTCTTTTTGGGATGCTTTTGAAGTGATTTTTTTGTTTTTGTTAATCATATTAATCAAATTATGAAAAATCAATCACCGTATTTTAATAAACTTGTGTGCTGTGGTAAATGTAATACTTAACGTGATTTCGGAAGATATCATGAGTTTTCTAGCAAAAGGATAAATCTGAGACGAGCGAGAGTTTATGTTCTTTAAAATCATAGATTTTGGTCGCACTAAGACATGGTTATCAATTTTCCATATTCCAAGGTTGAAGGGGCATAACTTCAAAAATCTTAATTCAAATCCTAGTTTTAAGAAAATATTATGTTATGACGGCGTATAAGGGCAATTTAATCTTTATTAGATTTATTATTAGTTAGTATAAATATAGCTAATATATTTAGGTTAGCACTATGCATGAAATTGGGTCTTGTATCTTAGGGTTGGGGTTTGGGAGAGATTTCATTCCTCTCGAATTGTAGGATTTGAGAGAGATTGCCTATCTCTCAAATTGTAGGAGCTTATCTTTATGTATTGGTGTTGTATTGTTTGGTTTTTCTGAAATAAAAAATATTTTGTGTCTTAATTTCAGTGAAAAACCTGCTTGGATTATATCAAATGATATAAGAGCATTCAATTCTGGAAATCAATTGAATCGGTGCTTACAGGGTTCCAAATATCGCGATACAATCGTGATCGAGCTAGCTGGGAAGAGACAACGGATTGGATCGCCCAAGGGAAGCCAACGAAGGGATCACGACAACTTTGCGATACAACATGACACGATTGCTAGTTGGAAGCCAATGGGATTGCGACATACAGGGAAGACCAGCGGGATCACAACACGTATGAGCCTTGTGGTTGCATATCGACAAAGACAGGGAAGTAATGATTGCGACATTTCCTAGTCGACGGGATCACGACATACAGGGAGTGATGATGAGAGTCAGTGATACAGTCACAAAAAGAGCTACCTGGGAAGGTACGACGGGAGTCAGCATTACAATCGATACAATCCCATCGCTTCCCTTTGTGATCCGCTATTGAAGAGGCAGGATCTATCGACATGAACACTGATTTCAAAAATTTCAATGCGCAACATACGGTGGGGATTGTGCTAAAATTCTGCATTGCTAGCAGTGTCGTTAACTTAAATCAGCAATTCATTGTCGTGAGTCACATCAATTGACCTAACTAGGAAGCAAATAGTGGGATGACAATGCGTAGAAAATTCACCTGTGTGTTAGAAATTTTTTTGGGGAGTAATGGCGAAAAAAAAAAAAATACTCCGGAAGAGAAAAGCCACATCAGATCTGAAATAGAGAAATGTTTCTTAGTAATGGAGGAGCGTTTCTCATTCTTGCAGGGGCGGTTCGAGTGGAGGTTCACGACTCTGGATTAAACGGTGAAGATCATGAAGTTTGATGTAAAATCGCCTCCGACTGCAGCGGGATTGAATGACGACGTCTTAAGTAGAAACGAGAAGCAGCAACTAGAAGGATTCATGAGACATCAAAATAGTGTTGTTGCTTTAGGCATATCCTAATTTGTGAGATCAGATGAAGGAATTGAGAGCAGACTCGAGCGAAAATCATCTGAAGGAATGGTGTGGCATTAGTACGTCACTATTTTAGGCAGATCCGGAGCCACATGATCGAGCGAAGGAATCGAGAGCTGGATCAATTGACAACGTTTTGAAGGAATAGTGCGACCTCTGAACAATTGGAATGAACTGAAGCAGGAGAGATTAAACGAAGGAATCAGTATCAGATTCGAGCAGCAGCATCTGAAGAGAATTGCACGATATCTGGAGGTTTGGAATGAGAGGCAATAGGTAGAACGAGACAGTGTGCAATTCAGGATCGAAGAAGATCGCTTCAAACAATTTTGGCCTGAAATAGAGAACCAAGGACTCCAGTGGAGGTTTGCATCCAACTGCGTGGATGCCATTTGCGGAAGCACTTTTCGGGTAGAGGGCTATTCAGAAGTAATGATAAGAAGGAAACTTGTAGTGAAGAGCAGAAGAGTTTGTAAGGGATTGATTTTGACATTGCAACGGATTCAGGAGGGAGGGAAGATGGTGGTGTTGCGCGGTGACCTCAGGTTATGTAAAACTTTGGTAATGCTGAAGACTATGATGAGGGTGACTCAAGACACAGGATTGAGATTCTTAATCGTGTGGCATCACATGAAAGAGACTCATGATACAGAGTTGACATAGATTCTGGTAATCGATAAGCTACTGGACGAGTTGTTTGAGGTGGTGGTATTCTCTAGGATTTACTTGAAGTCAGGGAACCATCAGATTTAGATGCGACTGAAAGATGTGCAAATGTCGACATTTCGAGATGGTGAGGGTCAGTACGAGTTTTTGATTAAATGGAAAGGATTGTTTGATGATGATGTAATGTGTTAGCCATACGACCTGATCCAATAATAATTTTTTTTTACCTTGAGGACAAAGTATATTTTTGGGACGGGAGTAATGTTATGATGACGCATAAGGACAATTTAGTCTTTATTAGCCTAAGGGAAATTTAGTCATTTATTATTGGTTAGCATAGATGGGACTAATATATTTAGGGTCAGGGTTATGTATGAGTTTGGGTCTTGTATCTTAGGGTTAGGGTTTGAGAGGGATCATCCACATCTCGAATTGTAGGATTTGGGAGAGATATCCCCACATCTCAAATTATAGGTGTTTATCTTTATGTATCGGTGTTGTGTCATTTGGTGTTTCTGAAATAAAAAAATTTTGTGCCCTAATTTCTGTGAAAAATATGCTTGGATCATATTCTATTATTAGCTGATGCCTCTCTCCCTTGAATAACAGTGGTCTCAAATTCTCTTATTACATTTAAAGATGGTATTATTTTTATTCTAAATAATTCCTGGTCACGTACAACTTCTTACTCTGATATGAAGATTATTCTCTTTCCTGCGTTTTCTCCTATCAAGAAGGAAATTATTGCTACAACCAATGCAGTTCATTCCAGATCCTTTTTTAATCATAGAATGCTTTCCTAGAATATTCGTTGTTCAGTTATTGAATTCACTTATTATCCGGGAGTCTCAGCTTAGGTAAACCTTAAAATGGACTGTTCTTCTAAATTTTGTTTGGATTAACCGCTGAAATTTCTAGCTCTTTTGAAGTGACCATGGAAAGGAAAATTTTCACTTCGAAGGAAAAAATGTAATTTATTATAGCATTGTGGATTACACACTCAACCCTTTTACCATGTCAAAATTACTTTTTACTCATTCTACTTTTCCTGCTTTTAGCATTTTTAATCTTTATAAAACTTGCAAGAAATAGTTAGGTAACTCTACCATTCCTCCCTCTTCTTCATCAAATACGTCTCAAATGGAATCCTTGTAGCAGGTGGGAAACTTTGCTTATATATTTTCAGCATGTAGTTTTCTTAGAATTTTATATTTTTAATTCTTCTGGCTACACTAGTCATTTGGTTTGATCTTTCTCTTCAACGATGATTGCATCATGGAATGCTGAATGATTGAATTCTTTCTTTTAAAAAAGTGATGGTAAAAGATGGTACTATCTTTAAAAAAGTTGGCATTATATGCCTTGAAGAATAAATACTCTTCAAGTTTTCTTCTCTTACCTTCATGGCTATTGGTGGCACTAAAATTATAGCTGGAGTTATTTTTTATTCCAAGGGCCAGTCTGGTTGGTTCCTTCAATAGCTGGGATTCCAATTCTGTTGAAGTTCTCTTTTTTATCACTACTTTCTTTTTTATTCCCATTCTTTTTATATCATTAAAGAGGATTTTAATACTTTATTAACTATGATCTATGCGGTTTTCAGTGATGAGAAAATACTTTTTTAGAATGAACCAAGTTCTATCAGTATCAAGTGGACCTCTAAATAGATCATTTGTTGCGTCAATGATACCATCTGTTTTTATTTGTTTCAATGATACCATCTGGTTGTTTCAATAATACCATCTGCTTCAATGATACCATTTGTTTCAAACATGGGAAATATTTTATTTGATTTACATCTGAAGCACGCGCATCAGAATGCTTTGAATTTGAGTTCTTATGTGAATATAAGATTGATGGTATTTTGGATTAGTATTGAATTTTCTCTTGGGAGAATTGCATGAAATGAGAATATGAATGACAAGTACCATCATTTATTCTGCCGATGCATGATTCTTTGATTGGCAGCATTCTGTAATATTTAATTATAACTTCCTAAGAGAGGATATACATAATGGTTTCCTTAATATGCCTATTTTGAGACATCCATTCAGATGGTTTTATTTTTAAATGCCGTATTAAACTCACTGATTTTTTAACATTGCAGTTTATTCTCTGTTTTTTACTGTTAGATAAGCTATTATCTTTTTAAGTATTTTATTGAAGTTGCTAGGATTCTTGTTTCAGGGAACAGCATGATTACTAACACAGTGGAGACCAATTATGCATTTCATTGTACTTTTATATGTATTTATGCGTATTCTCCTAGTTTGTGCATGCTTCCTTGCTATATGGATTTTTGTTATGCTTGATTTTGATCAGCCGAATCTGAACTTGTATGCTTTAAATAATGTTTTATTTGGTCATTATAAAATGTTGTTGTAATGCTTCTATGTTTCTACCTGTACAGATGGATGTTAAAGCTGCCAAGAAGGCCATACTTGAAGGTATTTAAATAGCTAAATCTTTATCCTTTATGCATGGTATTTCCCTTTGCAGATTTATCATTTACACGTGATTTTTTGATTATGTTATTCCCTTTAGATATTTAGTTCTCATTCGATTACGGATGTTATTTTATTATCAGTAGTTCCTATCGTTAAATTTAGAACTTCATAAATTCAGCTTCACGCACTGTAATGAAGCTGTTTCCTTTCTTGTTGTACTTAGGCTTTCATTGTTGTTTCTGATGATGGCTGACTGCCGTTTGATTCATTATTTTGTTGTCTTATTTACAGGGTTACTTTTATTGATTTTGCTTTACTTCATCATATACAGGNCTGTAAATTTTTTTAAATTTCAATTTTGTAGATCTATATAACTTTGTTGTATTGTGTTTAAATTATAGAGGAATTAAGTTAATGTGTCATATATTAAAATTATGGGAAAGAGTAATTGAACATAGGTTAAGACGCGATGCAATGATTTCTCATAATAAATTTGAATTTGTGCCGGGCAACTCAACTATGGAAGCCATACATTTATTGAGAGGTTTGATGGAGAAGTACAAAGAGAGTAAGGAGGATCTACATATGATTTTTATTGATTTAGAAAAAGCTTACGATAAGGTTCCAAGATAAGTTTTTTTGGAGAGTTCTAGAAAAGAAAGGCGTTGATATGACTTATATAAGTTATGAAAGTTATGTATACTAGAGTTGTTACTTGTGTTCCTCCATTAGTAATAAGAAATTTTTAAACTTGGTTGGAATTCGTGGTCTACCTTCTTGTTCCTCTTTTTGGGATGCTTTTGAAGTGATTTTTTTGTTTTTGTTAATCATATTAATCAAATTATGAAAAATCAATCACCGTATTTTAATAAACTTGTGTGCTGTGGTAAATGTAATACTTAACGTGATTTCGGAAGATATCATGAGTTTTCTAGCAAAAGGATAAATCTGAGACGAGCGAGAGTTTATGTTCTTTAAAATCATAGATTTTGGTCGCACTAAGACATGGTTATCAATTTTCCATATTCCAAGGTTGAAGGGGCATAACTTCAAAAATCTTAATTCAAATCCTAGTTTTAAGAAAATATTATGTTATGACGGCGTATAAGGGCAATTTAATCTTTATTAGATTTATTATTAGTTAGTATAAATATAGCTAATATATTTAGGTTAGCACTATGCATGAAATTGGGTCTTGTATCTTAGGGTTGGGGTTTGGGAGAGATTTCATTCCTCTCGAATTGTAGGATTTGAGAGAGATTGCCTATCTCTCAAATTGTAGGAGCTTATCTTTATGTATTGGTGTTGTATTGTTTGGTTTTTCTGAAATAAAAAATATTTTGTGTCTTAATTTCAGTGAAAAACCTGCTTGGATTATATCAAATGATATAAGAGCATTCAATTCTGGAAATCAATTGAATCGGTGCTTACAGGGTTCCAAATATCGCGATACAATCGTGATCGAGCTAGCTGGGAAGAGACAACGGATTGGATCGCCCAAGGGAAGCCAACGAAGGGATCACGACAACTTTGCGATACAACATGACACGATTGCTAGTTGGAAGCCAATGGGATTGCGACATACAGGGAAGACCAGCGGGATCACAACACGTATGAGCCTTGTGGTTGCATATCGACAAAGACAGGGAAGTAATGATTGCGACATTTCCTAGTCGACGGGATCACGACATACAGGGAGTGATGATGAGAGTCAGTGATACAGTCACAAAAAGAGCTACCTGGGAAGGTACGACGGGAGTCAGCATTACAATCGATACAATCCCATCGCTTCCCTTTGTGATCCGCTATTGAAGAGGCAGGATCTATCGACATGAACACTGATTTCAAAAATTTCAATGCGCAACATACGGTGGGGATTGTGCTAAAATTCTGCATTGCTAGCAGTGTCGTTAACTTAAATCAGCAATTCATTGTCGTGAGTCACATCAATTGACCTAACTAGGAAGCAAATAGTGGGATGACAATGCGTAGAAAATTCACCTGTGTGTTAGAAATTTTTTTGGGGAGTAATGGCGAAAAAAAAAAAAATACTCCGGAAGAGAAAAGCCACATCAGATCTGAAATAGAGAAATGTTTCTTAGTAATGGAGGAGCGTTTCTCATTCTTGCAGGGGCGGTTCGAGTGGAGGTTCACGACTCTGGATTAAACGGTGAAGATCATGAAGTTTGATGTAAAATCGCCTCCGACTGCAGCGGGATTGAATGACGACGTCTTAAGTAGAAACGAGAAGCAGCAACTAGAAGGATTCATGAGACATCAAAATAGTGTTGTTGCTTTAGGCATATCCTAATTTGTGAGATCAGATGAAGGAATTGAGAGCAGACTCGAGCGAAAATCATCTGAAGGAATGGTGTGGCATTAGTACGTCACTATTTTAGGCAGATCCGGAGCCACATGATCGAGCGAAGGAATCGAGAGCTGGATCAATTGACAACGTTTTGAAGGAATAGTGCGACCTCTGAACAATTGGAATGAACTGAAGCAGGCGAGATTAAACGAAGGAATCAGTATCAGATTCGAGCAGCAGCATCTGAAGAATTGCACGATATCTGGAGGTTTGGAATGAGAGGCAATAGGTAGAACGAGACAGTGTGCAATTCAGAACCGAAGAAGATCGCTTCAAAGAATTTTGGCCTGAAATAGAGAACCAAGGACTCCGGTGGAGGTTTGCATCCAACTACGTGGATGCCATTTGCGGAAGCACTTTTCGGGTAGAGGGCTATTCAGAAGTAATGATAAGAAGGAAACTTGTAGTGAAGAGCAGAAGAGTTTGTAAGGGATTGATTTTGACATTGCAACGGATTCAGGAGGGAGAGAAGATGGTGGTGTTGCGCGGTGACCTCAAGTTATGTAAAACTTTGGTAATGCTGAAGACTATGATGAGGGTGACTCAGGACACAAGATTGAGATTCTTAATCGTGTGGCATCACATGAAAGAGACTCATGATACAGAGTTGACATAGATTCTGGTAATCGATAAGCTACTGGACGATTTGTTTGAGGTGGTGGTATTCTCTAGGATTTACTTGAAGTCAGGGAACCGTTAGATTTAGATGCGACTGAAAGATGTGCAAATGTCGACATTTCGAGATGGTGAGGGTCAGTACGAGTTTTTGATTAAATGGAAAGGATTGTTTGATGATGATGTAATGTGTTAGCCATACGACCTGATCCAATAATAATTTTTTTTTACCTTGAGGACAAAGTATATTTTTGGGACGGGAGTAATGTTATGATGACGCATAAGGGCAATTTAGTCTTTATTAGCCTAAGGGAAATTTAGTCATTTATTATTGGTTAGCATAGATGAGACTAATATATTTAGGGTCAGGGTTATGTATGAGTTTGGGTCTTGTATATTAGGGTTAGGATTTGAGAGGGATCATCCACATCTCGAATTGTAGGATTTGGGAGAGATATCCCCACCTCTCAAATTGTAGGTGTTTATCTTTATGTATCAGTGTTGTGTCGTTTGGTGTTTCTGAAATAAAAATATTTTGTGCCCTAATTTCTGTGAAAAATATGCTTGGATCATATTCTATTATTAGCTGATGCCTCTCTCCCTTGAATAACAGTGGTCTCAAATTCTCTTATTACATTTAAAGATGGTATTATTTTTATTCCAAATAATTCCTGGTCACGTACAACTTCTTACTCTGATATGAAGATTATTCTCTTTCCTGCGTTTTCTCCTATCAAGAAGGAAATTANCAGTATCTTTCAAGACATTTATGGAGAACAGATTCCTTATCCTGCAAAAAATTCCAAGCACCTTAAGGACCCCCTTCCAATTTTGGACGCATGGAAGTTGTTTTTGTCGGGCTAAACCAGGTCATCAATCCTTAGGTGCCTATCATATTACTCTGTTTAACTTAGGATTACGCTTTTACCTTGCTAAGAGGAGTTTATTATAACAGGCCCATTATATTTAATTATAGGTTATATGACCTCATTTCAGAATGAACTTTAATTCTGCTAGGTCATACAGAAAATTTGAAGAAAATAGTTCTTTTAAGATCTACCTCTAGGGCATGGACATTGATTTAAAGCTTTTAAAAATAACGTGCTTTCAATTTGGGAAATATGACTATTTATTCTCATTTCTAGTGTTGTCTTTGCTGATGATACATCTTCCTGAGTTTGAGTCGGGGTTTAACTCTAATAGTCTTATGACTTGTCTTTAGGTTTGTATGTGAGCTAAGCTAGCTTGAACGGTTTGTTAATGAGCTTGTGAGTTGAGCTTATTGAGCGTCAAGCTTAAATCATAACTTGTATAATATATGAGTTTGAGTTGAACTTGAAAATTCTAGACTCATATTGGTTAAAAAAGTTTCATTTATTGTTTTTTGTAATCGTGAGTCCTTTAGTCGACTACTTGATTTAGGGCAGCGAAATTAATTATTGCGTCCTCTTCTTTAAACTCCGCTTATCTCATCGCGACTTCCTCTTTTTCTTTAAACACCGCTTATCTCATTGCGACTTTCTCTTCTGAGGCTGGAGCGGCATATGATGTCAAAGCAAGAGGCGTCACGGGAATAGGAGACGGTGCAGGGTACCCAGACCCGCACTGGTGCGCCTTGATCGTGCGGACTCAACTTGATTCAGGCATAATCAGGATTGAGTGAACTTCTCTAGAGCACGGTTCCCTCCTATTTGAAGTTGGGCCCACTCCTCTTTACCCTAACACTATGTATATGTTCTTTCTTGTGTTTAGGTCAGCTTTAGTTTAGATTTCGGTCAGGACAACCGTTGATGTTCATATTTTCTCTTCTAGGACTATCCGCCGACAAGTGATGCATCGGTTGTATCTTCTCCGAGATGGTGATTATCCTCGACCTTCCTGCTCCCCTGCTACCCTCTTGCCGCCTCCGTCACCATCACCGCAGTTGCTGCAACTATAAAAAAAAAACCACATTATTGTTTTCCTGCAATTGTCTACCGCCTCTCTTCCCCTCATAAATTGTTGTCCCCTTGCCGCCAACCCTTCTTCTTGCTGTTGTCATCCCGAGGACAGCCCACACGCGCTGTCTTTCCTCGATTACAGCCCTCGTTGCTGCTGCACCCTCTTGCAATACCCCACCCAATTCCGGCTTGCCGCCTCCAGCCACCCAACCACCCTCCCCTCGTCGCCGTTAAGCCTCTCTACCATCTCCCTCTCTCCTTTTCCACTATCTCGGCACATAGTCCACCACCGTCGATCCTAGACCTTGGGGGTCTTTTGTGTTTGTGTCGTTGTTTGCTTATTTCAAGAGTCTTTCTTTTTAATCCCTTTTGAATATCAGCAACAATATTTGCATTTTTATTGTGATTTGGGTTAACTCCGGTNTAACAGATTCCTTATCCTGCAAAAAATTCTAAGCAATGCGCGCCCTTAAGGACCCCTTCCAATTTTTGGACGCATGGAAGTTGTTTTTGTCGGGCTAAACCAGGTCATCAGTCCTTAGGTGCCTNCTTCATCCAGGAAGAAATAATCATATTTTTTTGGTTAATCCGGTGCACTTTGGAATTTCAGCATAGTTGATTTTTTTTGTTGGAAGTTGTTTTTGTCCGTGAAAATATGCTTTTGCATTATTTAGTAAAAAAAAATATAAAAACTATGCATGCATGCATCTATGCTATATAAAAATGAGCCATCCCATCTACAAGTATTGTAGAGGGTTCCTTATTGTCATCTACATGTAACAAAAAGAAAGAACCACTAAGGGCATGTTTGGCTAAAAATGAGCGGCATTGTTACATTCGCGAGGCGTATAATAAAACAAAACTTGTTTAAAATTCAAAAGGAAAGCTAACACCGGGGCTATAAGTGGTTGGCTGCGCCATATCTCCTGTGCCATAAAGGAACGGAGAAACTGCTTAATATTTGTGTTGTCCCTTCGATGACGATACCCTTGAGGTTGAACATCCAAAGTTGACAAATCTGATGAAGGAAGTGAACCACGATAATTTCAACACGAGTGCTATCCCAATGTTGGAATTGTTGTCCAAAGGCGATGATACATTTGCCATGCTCATCCCGCATGATGGCCCCTATACCAGCGATCTTGAAGGGAAGCAAAACTCCATCAACATTCTTTTTTAGCCACTCGGGAGGAGGGGTTGCCATAAAGAAAAAAGGACCTACCCGGAAATTTGGCTAGCACCCATTGCCCCCAAAATGGGTAAAAGTGAGTCTTGGTTAGGGCCTCGATAATTGTGGCAGTGATGATAGTCGGCCTACCATGTGTCCGATTGTAAACCTTAGCATTACTAGCCCCCCAACAATGGTGAATTGCGTAATAGAAGCACCGGGCTGGGGCAATGAGACCCCTTCTGGTAGTGCTGAGATCCTTGACTGCTTCATCAAAAGAGCTGTAAGCGGGTAGAATAAACCCTCACGAGTGCAAAATATCTTTGACCCGAAAAAAAAAGCAAACAATTAGAAATAAGGTGATCCGGGATCTCATCACTAGAGCAGCTCCAAGGGCAAGAAATNGGTGTAATAGAAGCACCTGGCTGGGGCATTGAGACCCCTTCTGGTAGTACTGAGATCCTTGACTGCTTCATCAAAAGAGTTGTAAGCGGGTAGAATAAACCCTATTGAGTGCAAAATATCTTTGACCCGGAAAAAAAAGCAAACAATTAGAAATAAGGTGATCCGGGATCTCATCACTAGAGCAGCCCCAAGGGCAAGAAATGCTGTTCATGAGGCCTTTCCTGGCGAGCCATAGTCTGGCAGGGATTGCATCAAGAAACTGGCGCCAACAAAAGAAACGCTCGCGAGGGTGGAGTTGAAGCTTGCAGAGCCAATCTTGTTTCATCTCAGTTGCTGGGAAATTAGCCTTATAGGCCAGCGAAGTATGGTTTTACCCGTACTCAAGGCAATCCTCATGTATGTCCTGGTGGATTTCGAACTGTGTAATAAGCACTGCCATATCATTGCCAAAGCAAGTAACAAGCACCTGTTGATTCCAGGCACCATCCGANGCAAACAATTAGAAATAAGGTGATCCGGGATCTCATCACTAGAGCAGCTCCAAGGGCAAGAAATGCTGTTCGTGAGGCCTTTCCTGGCGAGCCATAGTCTGGTAGGGATGGCATCAAGAAACTGGCGCCACCAAAAGAAACGCTCGCAAGGGTGGAGTTGAAGCTTGCAGAGCCAAATCTTGTTTCATCTCAGTTGCTGGGAAATTAGCCTTATAGGCCAGCGAAGTAATGGTTTTACCCGTGCTCAAGGCAATCCTCATGTATGTCCTGGTGGATTTTGAGCTGTGTAATAAGCACTGCCATATCATTGCCAAAGCAAGTAACAAGCACCTGTTGATTCCAGGCGCCATCCGAGAGCTGGTTGGACACCCGCACATTCTCCAGGACATTGGTGTTCGCCTAGTTTAAGATATCAATGCTGGCCCCATCAGCAACTTTTCATCTCGAAAAGGGCTGTAAAAACTGGAGGCCTTCACAAATAATCTTCCTGGAAATAGAAGTGCCGTGATTATAACTTTGGACCAAAAAATGGAGCTTATAGTATCTTTCAAGACATTTATGGAGAACAGATTCCTTATCCTGCAAAAAATTCCAAGCAATGCGCGCCCTTAAGGACCCCCTTCCAATTTTTGGACGCATGGAAGTTGTTTTTGTCGGGCTAAACCAGGTCATCAGTCCTTAGGTGCCTATCATATTACTCTGTTTAACTTAGGATTACACTTTTACCTTGCTAAGAGGAGTTTATTATAACAGGCCCATTATATTTAATTATAGGTTATATGACCCATTTCAGAATGAACTTTAATTCTGTTAGGTCATACAGAAAATTTGAAGAAAATAGTTCTTTTAAGATTTACNTATCCAGGAAGAAAGAATCATATTTTTTTGGTTAATCCGGTGCATGATAATTGCTTTTGAATTTCAGCATAGTTGATTTCTTTTGTTGAAAGTTGTTTTTGTCCGTGAAAATATGCTTTTGCGTTATTTAGTCCAAAAAATATAAAAACTATGCATGCATGCATCTATGCTATACAAAAATGAGCCATGCCATCTACAGCTATAGTAGAGAGTTCCTTATTATCATCTACATGTAAGAAAAAGAAAGAACCACTAAGGGCATGCTTGGCTAAAAAATGAGCGGCATTGTTACATTCACGAGGCGTATGATAAAACAAAACTTGTTTAAAATTCAAAAGGAAAGCCAACACCGGGGCTATAAGTGGTTGGCTGCGCCATATCTCCTGTGCCATAAAGGAACGGAGAAACTGCATAACATTTGTGTTGTCCCTTCGATGACGCTATCCTTGAGGTTGAACATCCAAGTTTGACAAATCTGATGAAGGAAGTGATCCACCATAATTTCAACACGAGTGCTGTCCCAATGTTGGAATTGTTGTTCGAAGGAGAAGATACTTTTGCCATGCTCGTCTCGCATGATGGCCCCTATACCAGCGATCCTGAAGGGAAGCAAAACTCCATCAACATTCTTTTTTAGCCACTCGGGAGGAGGGTTTCCATAAAGAAAAAAGGACCTACCCGGAAATTTGGCTAGCACCCATTGCCCCCAAAATGGGTAAAAATGAGTCTTGGTTAGGGCCTCGATAATTGTGGCAGTGATGATAGTCGGCCTACCATGTGTCCGATTGTAAACCTTAGCATTACGAGCCCCCCAACAATGGTGAATGGTGTAATAGAAGCACCTGGCTGGGGCATTGAGACCCCTTCTGGTAGTACTGAGATCCTTGACTGCTTCATCAAAAGAGTTGTAAGCGGGTAGAATAAACCCTATTGAGTGCAAAATATCTTTGACCCGGAAAAAAAAGCAAACAATTAGAAATAAGGTGATCCGGGATCTCATCACTAGAGCAGCCCCAAGGGCAAGAAATGCTGTTCATGAGGCCTTTCCTGGCGAGCCATAGTCTGGCAGGGATTGCATCAAGAAACTGGCGCCAACAAAAGAAACGCTCGCGAGGGTGGAGTTGAAGCTTGCAGAGCCAATCTTGTTTCATCTCAGTTGCTGGGAAATTAGCCTTATAGGCCAGCGAAGTATGGTTTTACCCGTACTCAAGGCAATCCTCATGTATGTCCTGGTGGATTTCGAACTGTGTAATAAGCACTGCCATATCATTGCCAAAGCAAGTAACAAGCACCTGTTGATTCCAGGCACCATCCGAGAGCTGGTTGGACACCCGCACATTCTCCAGGACATTGGTGTTCGCCTAGTTTAAGATATCAATGCTGGCCCCATTCGCAACTTTTCATCTCGAAAAGGGCTGTAAAAACTGGAGGCCTTCACAAATAATCTTCCTGGAAATAGAAGTGCCGTGATTATAACTTTGGACCAAAAAATGGAGCTTATAGTATCTTTCAAGACATTTATGGAGAACAGATTCCTTATCCTGCAAAAAATTCCAAGCAATGCGCGCCCTTAAGGACCCCCTTCCAATTTTTGGACGCATGGAAGTTGTTTTTGTCGGGCTAAACCAGGTCATCAGTCCTTAGGTGCCTATCATATTACTCTGTTTAACTTAGGATTACACTTTTACCTTGCTAAGAGGAGTTTATTATAACAGGCCCATTATATTTAATTATAGGTTATATGACCCATTTCAGAATGAACTTTAATTCTGTTAGGTCATACAGAAAATTTGAAGAAAATAGTTCTTTTAAGATTTACCTCTAGGGTATGGACATTGATTTAAAGCTTCTAAAAATAACGTGCTTTCAATTTGGGAAAGATCACTATTTATTCTCATTTCTAGTGTTGTCTTTGCTGATAATACATCTTCCTAAGTTTGAGTCGGGGTTTAACTCTAATAGTCTTATGACTTGCCTTTAGGTTTGTATGTGAGCTAAGCTGGCTTGAACGGTTTGTTAATGAGCTTGTGAGTTGAGCTTATTGAGCGCCAAGCTTAAATCATAGCTTGTATAATATATGAGTTCGAGCTGAACTTGAAAATTCTAGACTCATATTGGTTAAAAAAGTTTCATTTATTGTTTTTTGTAATTGTGAGTCCTTTAGTCGACTACTTGATTTAGGGCAACGAAATTAATTATTGCGTCCTCTTCTTTAAACTTTGCTTATCTTATCGCGACTTCCTCTTCTTCTTTAAACACCGCTTATCTCATCACGACTTTCTCTTATGAGGTTGGAGCGGCAGATGATGTCAAAGCAAGAAGCGTCACGGGAATAGGAGACGACGCAGGAGTGCCTAGACCCGCACTAGTGCGCCTTGATCGTGCGGACTCAACTTGATCTAGGCAGAATCGGGATTGAGTGGACTTCTCTAGAGCACGGTTCCCTCCTATTTGAAGTTGGGCCCACTCCTCTTTACCCTAACACTATGTATGTGTTCTTTCTTGTGTTTAGGTTAGCTTTAGTTTAGATTTATGTCAGGACAACCGTTGATGTTCATATTTTCTCTTCTAGGACTATCCGCCTACAAGTGATGCATCGGTTGTATCTTGTCCGAGATGGTGATTATCCTCGACCTTCCTGCTCCCCTGCTACCCTCTCGCCGCCTCCGTCACCATCACCGTACTTGCTGCAACTATATAAAAAAAAACCACATTATTATTTTCCTGCAATTGTCTACCGCCTCTCTTCCCCTCATAAATTGTTGTCCCCTTGCCGCCAACCCTTCTTCTTGCTGTTGTCATCCCGAGGACAGCCCACACGCGCTGACTTTCCTCGATTCCAGCCCTCCTTGTTGCTGCTGCACCCTCTTGCAATACCCCACCCAATTCCGGCTTGCCGCCTCCAACCACCCTCCCCTCGTCGCCGTTAAGCCTCTCTACCATCTCCCTCTCTCCTTTTCCACTATCTCGGCACATAGTCCACCACCGTCGATCCTCGACCTTGGGGGTCTTTTGTGTTTGTGTTGTTGTTTGCTTATTTCAAGAGACTTTCTTTTTAATCCCTTTTGAATATCAGCAACAATATTTGCATTTTTATTGTGATTTGGGTTAACTCCGGTATTTTCTCCTTCAAATGTTGTTGCTCATGTTATGATCTCCTTTTCTTCTTCTTCTTCAAATGTCATTGATGTTGACAATGCCTTCTCCAACAAGTTTTCATTGGAACTTGCAACTTTCTAGTAACCATTGATAGGAGCTCCCACTAGTGACAAATCTTGATGTTTTACCAGCAACCTCGAGATTGCTATTACAGGCGAGCTGAAATTCTAGCTCTCAACACAGAGCTCGACTCAAACTTGAGGGGCTTGACTTTGAGCCTTTTTTAAGACCGACGAACTAAACTCTAGTTGTTATGACTCGAGCCTTACTAAGGCTCATTTACATCATTTCTTATCTCCACTCACAGTAGCGTTGGTCTATACAAATTATTTGAAAATATTATTAGCTAGGGTACTTCTATGATTTCTATCATTTTAGGCTTTGTAGATCTATCTCTATCATTATAGGCTTTGTAGATCTATTCTGGAGTTTTGGTATTTTTTTCACAACTATATCTCCATGCATTTTTGTTGGCATAAATGGTGGCGAGCTTGACAATCCGTGTTATGTCATACTTAGGCCTTATGGCATGAAAATTCCTCTCAAATTTATTGGGAAATAATTTTTTGCAGTTTGTAGGATATCTTCTTTTATTTCCAATGTGCTTAGTAGTTTTCATTGGTAGAAATTCCCAATTGTACTGTAGAATCATTGAAATTTATACAAAAATTCAAATCATTTCTCCTCTCTTTATTTTTCATTATTATGAGGCATTCAAGACAACATATTCTATAATTTGAAGTTCATATACTATGTTACTACTGTAGGTAATTGGCAAGATGGTGCAACAGCAGTTTGTGCTTGGATCTTGGGGCAAACAGTAAGTATTTGCAGTCATATATTTTTACTTTCTATCTTTACTAGGCTATTTGAAAGTTTGTAGCACCTTTGTTCCCTATTACTTTTAGTACCTCGAAAACCTTGTACTCTATTTGGTATGTCTAATCGGTTCTTCAATGGATGAGCGTCTTGAAATTACATGTCAACAGCACATCAGGTAAGCAGAAATAACTTCAATTTTTTATGCATAAATATTTTAAAGCCATTTTAATCATCATTAGTCTATGGCTTTAAATTGATTTGGAGTGTTCATGTATCATTTTATATGATTAAACCCTAAACCCTAAAACCCTGAACCCTCTATACTTTCAATTATCATCTTTGTAGAATTTTAGGATTATCATATAGTTTGCTTATTGCTGGTCATATGCTTCATCTTGTATTCTTTTAACATTGCTCATCAGCTTCCACTGTGTTGCCTATCATTGGCTATTTACTTGGCTAAACTTCATCTAGGTTTTAGTAGCGAATATTGGAGATGCTAAGGCGGTCTTAGCACGAGCTACATCAGATGGAACACATAGTTCATCTGATGATACAGATTTGAAGTCCATTGTTTTGACACGAGAGCACAAAGCCTTTTACCCACAAGAACGTGCCCGAATTCAAAAAGTATGATTTCTAGTTCTTGGAAAATGCATTCCTTTTTGTTCTACTTTGTTCATCCTAGTCACATATAATTCCCTTATCTATTGAAATTAATTGTTTGCATTTTTCTTTTAAATAAATTTAAGAAATTTGATGATATGCATAGGCTGGGGGTACTGTGAGTGCGAATGGTCGTTTGCAAGGTCGCATTGAGGTTTCAAGAGCTTTTGGTGATCGACATTTTAAAAAGGTTACCTTTGTCTTTCATAATCCTAAGCTGCCTTTTCTTGGAAATTTTATTCTGTGCTATTGATTTGAATTATCAATATTGTATTATTCCCTTCCAGCATTCTTGACTTCTAAAATCAAACATGCTAGGTACTTTAATGAACCTTGACTTTGACTTGCTATGATGAATAATTTTGGAATTCCCGTATTGGCTTTCTTGTGTGGTTTTTTTCTTTTCTCTGCTCGTCTCTCATATTATCCAAACAATTTGAACTATGCATAACAACTATGCAATCCAAAGAAAAGCTAAATTTATGGTTCTGAATGCTGCTTGCAGACAATTTACGTTAAAAAAAAAAGGAAACGAAGTACTGGTGCTGGGTTGATGGGTACAATATGCAGCTTAGAAGATGGAAAACCAATTAGTAGAAGAAGAGTGTGAGTTTGATTGATAGTTTGTAGATGGAAGGGTTTTGGAGGAGGAGATGAATTAATGTAGAGATCTATAAGCTAGTTNTCTTTTCTCTGCTCGTCTCTCATATTATCCAAACAATTTGAACTATGCATAATAACTATGCAATCCAAAGAAAAGCTAAATTTATGGTTCTGAATGCTGCTTGCAGACAATTTACGTTAAAAAAAAAGGAAACGAAGTACTGGTGCTGGGTTGATGGGAATGATATGCAGCTTAGAAGATGGAAAACCATATAGTAGAAGAAGAGTGTGAGGTTGATTGATAGTTTGTAGATGGAAGGGTTTTGGATGAGGAGATGAATTAATGTAGAGATCTATAAGCTAGTTGTCTCTTGCAATGTTAATCTTCTTAGAAGATCAGAAAAGTATCACAAAAACCCATAAGGCTATGATGTGATGGTTGTAGTAATGTAAAGGAGTCAAATAAGGTAGAGCGATTAATTTACCAAATTTGAACAGCTCAAGTTCAATTTTACAAATTTGAGTTGGCTCACAAGCCAGCTTTTTTATTATGAAAAGGGAAAAATAATTTTGATTCATACATTTATCATGATAAAATGATAAAAAGCGATTAATTAGATAAATAATAAAAAAAATATTTAATTTGAGATAATGGGTATAATTTATATATATATATATATATATTTTAAAATTTTGTATTTTAAATATTTACTTCTAATTTATTTAGAGTGTTTTATTACCAATATTTTTTTAAATGAGTAGGCTCGCAAGCTAACAAGTTAAGTCTAGGTTGGCTTTGCTTGGCTTATTAGCTCATTGAGCTTGGCTCACAAAGTGAGTCAAGCCGAAACTACCTCGTGTCAGCTTGACTTATCGCCCCCTTAGCTGGTTGAAAATTTTAATGGAAAAAACAATATTCTTCTTTCAATCAGATTTAAATGTGGGTTCAAAGGTGTTTTGAAGGAAAAAATAATAATATTTAGTCTAAATCAAACTATTTGAAACAACAACAATGTCATGAATAGAAATTTTGTGAAATGATTT
>JXCR01080770.1:25986-42441 GCA_002079205.1 Phalaenopsis hybrid cultivar
TGATGAAGAAATTATGTAGTTTTCTCGCCTCGCCATGAGGGAGGGATTTTTATGCTTATGTGGTAACGATATCTGGAGACCCCTTGACTATCATCAGAAATACTAAAATTTTAGAAAGGCAATGCCGACTTTAATTGAAGATGAATTGATTTGTTGTAGCCCTTGTACATGTATATGTTGGTATTTGTAGCATTTTTAATCATCTGATATTGCAATTGTAGATGATAACGATGTTTTTTTTTGTTGCTTTCACATTTGTTGTGGTTTCTTAATTGTGCAAAATTCTTCTGAGGCTAGTAGCCTTCTGAGGAATTTTTATGCACTTGTGTCTTTTGAGGCTCGTAGCTTTCTGAGGTCTTTGAGTGGAGACCCTGTCAACCACTTGCTCTCATGGAGTCTTTCTAGTGAGGACTCTGTCCACTACTAGCTTCCCATCGAGACTTGCCTATTGGGCTCGTCTACCAAAGGCATGGTAGCTTCTCATTGAGTCTTGCCGCTTGGGCTTGACTTTTAGGAGTACCGTATCTACCTGTCGAGTCTTGCCTCTGGGCTTGACTTTTAGTGGTATGGTAGCTTCTCATCCTCAAGGGGGTTTTCTACACAAAAATCTTTCATGAGAAAATAAGAAAATTTCAATGAAATGACATTTTAAAGCAACATGAAAATTTTGCTAAAATAAAATTAAGAGTTTATAAGTCATTATTTTACTCAGATAAGATGAGTTGGAGTTATACTCTTCATTCGATAACTCAAATGATTCTCTTCTGGATCCCCTCACATTGTTCTTGTAAGTAGAGACCCAGGTGACCTTGGCGTATTAGACGTTCAATTTTTTTCTTTAATTGAAAATATTTTTTTGTTGAATATACTTTTACTCGGTGGAAATGACAATATTGAGATTGATCTCCACCATTTGGATTTCTTAACGGCTTTGGCCACTTGAGAGTCTCTTTATCCTTGATTTGCATTAAGATGTTAACAAGTGATGTGTTGAGTGGCGTGAATTCTTTTTCTGAATGTTACTCACAATTCTCCTGTGGTCTGAACTTTTTTCAAAGTGAGATTTAATTGGTATCTCTGGCGTTATTCTCGCGCTTGCCCCCCAATCGCTCAAATTGTTCCTTGTGAGCAATGATGGCCTCATATGCATAAATTTAAACATCAACAAGGTGAACAAGGTCAGCATAAGAACGAATTGTCTCCCACATCAATGATGAGTATAAGGGTCATGGGCGTAGCCCCCCAAGGAAGACTCCTCTTAGTAATTTCGGATGTACTCCCAGAATCTGTCGGGCTTCAGTAGAAAACCTGCGAAAGTAATCCTTCAGTGATTCTTCTTTTCTTTGACGAATTTCTGAGTGATGGGATGAATTCTTGATGATCCGTTGGTTTGCTACGAACTGTTCCACAAACAGTCTCGCAAGCTCACTAAAGGTGTTTGCAGTGCCCCTTAGCAGAGAGTAGAACCAGGTTCGAGCTTGTCATTTAAGAGTAGCAGGGAAAACCTGACACATAAGTGCATTAGATGCACGCTGATGTGCATCATAGTTTGATAATGATTAATGTGTTCGTAGGGGTATGTTATATCTTCATACATGTCGATGTTCAAAAGCTTGAAACCTGTTGGGATGGGGTGTTGGAGGACTGCATCCGCTAAGGGAGAGAATTCATGGATGTTACAGTGAGTGTAGAAGCAATCCTTTTTCTCTAGGGGGGATTCTTCCCGGACGAGGCGTCATAATTCATTACGAATGACATCATCTGGAATAACAGGAAGATGTGGCGATGTTGGATGAGCTGCACGAGATGGATGAGTGAAACTTGCGGTATCTAGGAGTTCAGCATCACGACCTGATAGGGGAAGTGTTCCCTCTTAAGGATGCGGGTCGGTAGGAGTTCCTCCAAGCGGTATGTTTCTCGTAGGTTGCAGAGTTAATGGTAAACGAATTTCATCCAATGGTGTAGGCAGCGGCTGTTGAGCCCCGCGTAGAAGCTGTAGGATCTCTAGTTGAGACTCATACATTCTGCGCATTCAAACTTCTATAGAATGACCTGAAATGCCTTCGTTTGCATGAAGGCGTCTTCCAGGGTGGGAAGATGAAGAAACTTGTCACCCTTGGCTTCGTGACTGCTCCCTGGAATGATGGGTGTTGGAGCGGGCTGCTTCGTTGTCACGAATATTATGTTTGGTAGCCATGTAGTAAACCGCATATGTACTTTAGTTGTAGGATTAAAACTTTCCCACAAACGACGCTAAATTGATGCGTGCTAGAAAATTCACGGCGGTAGAGTAATGGATTATCATCTTAGCGTTGCACGAGTATTCAGCACACATTCAGATGAAAGGGAATCAACCTGTGATGATAACAAAAGTTTTTACGTGGAAAACCCGTAAAGGGAAAAAACCACGAGGTCTGGCCCAGTTATAAAAATCCACTATAAGTTGATGATTACATATGCCCCTTGTCCCACAGACGGGCAAAGGGTTACTAGATTTTCCAAGGTACACGTCGACTTACGGCATCTGGTTAACGGTGGTCGACGACAGTTGATGATGGTCGGCGGTGGTCCACGGAGGTCAGCGGCGATCGGCGGTGGTCGACGGAGGCCAGTGGCGATCGGCTGTGGTCAGCGGTGGTTGTTGACCGTTGGTGCTGGTCAACGGCAATGAGCGGTGGTCGACGACAGACGATGATGGTCGGCGGTGGTCGACGGAGGTCAGCGGTGATCAGTGGTGGTCGACGGCAGTCTGCGATCGCAGGATGATGACTTAAGCTCCTTCTTAAAGCCTCAAGTTCTCTCTCACGCCTCTTCTTCTCATGTGAGGGTGTGACTCTATTTATAGTATTCTAGGTGCAATTAATGCAGGAATATGAACCATTTTGATCAGACAGTCTAGAGAGCTTCCCTCAATCAGATGACATTTGATGAACATTTGAGTGCTTTAACGATGTCAGAATTGAGCAATCTTGAGCTCGTTGGATTCGCTTTGTCGAGATGCTTGATTTGAGTATGAAGCCGCTGAATTTGACATTGGTTTTATCTTTCAAATGTGTCCAGAAATCTTCCAAAAATGATTTAATCACTTGATCTGGGCTTGATTTGACTCGGATTGGACTAACTTTGATATCATTAGGTTCGTCTCATCGAGTCGGTCAGTTTGACTATAAGTTTACTAAAATAAGAGCTCTTGATGACTCTTAATTGAAGTTTAAATGTTTCTTGCTCAAGATATTGTCTTGAGATTCGTGTTATGCCTCGAGAATCGTGTTGAATGATGAAAATATGTTGATGGCGTATCAAAATGGACCAGAATCAATGCATGAAGCATAATAGCAAGCATTGAGATGAAAATTGAGAATCAAATGATCTTCAAAACTTGCAAACCTATAATCAAATCGAGCATCTAAACAAGACTAATCTGACAAGCTCTATATTACTTAATGCTTGTATTATTAAGTCGGACAAATACTTAAAAAACTCGTTACAATTAAGTGTATCATTCAAGGATGTTTGTTGTAGTATTTTGATTTTAATTTTATTTATGGATGATATCAATGCTAACATTTATAAATTGACCTCCCGTCCATATATGAGGGAGGGCCTAAAGAGGGCTTAGAGAGAGCTAGAGATGAACTGAAGATGGAAGAGAGCTTATGAATTAAGAGGATCCTTTATCGTCACTTGATCATAATTGAAATAGCAACATTTGATCAGTAAAACTGAAATACTATATCTCATTCAAGCACTAGCATATGATAAATCTTAATGTTAGACCATCGATGTCAGATTATTATTACCTTTCCACTATTTTTAAATTATTATCCATTGCCACCTAGTTGCTGCCGCCTACCACTAACTGCTATGTGTCCACCATTGTCAAGCGAACATTTGAAAGCCATTATCAGGTTGTTATCGCCACCCAACCATCGTCGTGAAATGGTTACACAAATTCATCATCTCTTGCCCATTATCACTAGGATATTCTCAATGAACTACATTTGTTTTTTTCTTCATCATCTAATCATCAACATAGGATCATCAACCATAGATATTTTTTTGTTGCCACCTATCCACTAAACTCAAGCTACCACCTTCAGAACATTTATACTCATCCATTGTCGTTCAGCAGTCACCGCCTATCCATCATCATCAAATTGTCTTTATCAGGTTATTGTTGTCCATACACTACCATCAAACTTCTATTATTCATCCATCAATATTCAACCACCACCAACAGACCACAATTATCAATTCACCTCCATCAAATTATCGCCATCCAATCTTTGCCATTAGATTGATGTAGCTCACCCATCTATGTTAGGCCACCATGATTTAACCACCGCTAATAGAATACCATTATTCATCCATTGTCATTCGACCACTATAGCCTATACACCACCATAAATTCCCACCCATCACCATCTAAATCGTTGCTAATTTATTGGCACCATTCTTAGACTATTATCATCCAACAATAATCAATGAGTCTCCACTAACACTCAAATTTAATCTTCTAACCTCCATTTTTTTAGTATGACCACCACTACAGTCGCGATATCATCATCACCAAACAATGGTTACCCCACTATTGACTTATTTTGGTTGTGTAATCACCAACACTTAAATACAAAATTCTGACATATATCTCTCAATTATAATTGTCAAACCTTTGTTATCTAACTACAATTATCAACCTGCTATCACTCATGGTCACTCAACCTTTGTCACAATTCTACAGTCAGTTGATCTCCATCATTCGACTTTAGTCATCTGATCTTCATCGTCCATCTACAAATACTCGACTACACTCTTTTAATTGTAATCACACGCTAATGACATCTACCATCACTTATAATTTTGATGCTACCAATGACATCTATCATCTCCTCTAAGGCCGATTCAAGGCATTTATGCATGTTAATGCCTCTATGGTTGATGCACATCATCAATGCATGTCATCGCCTTTAAGGCTAATAGACATCATCAATCCATCACACCGTTATGAGGTCAATGCAGGTTATAGACACTTACCATCGACTTTGTGGAAGATGCCTACCATGGACACATATCATGGCTGATAAATGTGATACATGATGCCAATATTAAAATCAATGCTCCTATGATTGTCATCACTGTTAACACATGTGATTGCTACTAGGTCCAAAGCATTCCTTCCATATTAAGGTCCTACTAAATTTTTAAATTATTTTATTACCTCTTGTGACGAGAGCTTTAAAACCGCCACTCTGATCCATCTTCTCTTATGAAATCTATTTTACATAATTCATGTTATGATAATATATCAACACATCTTCTACTTATGAAAAATGATATCAATTGTAGCATATAAAATATAACCATTTTAACAAGTTAAGCATTATAGCTTTACCTTTTTAGGATTTTCTACCAAAAAATCCTCATGCCCTCTTTTATTACTTTTCTTTTAAATGCTCTATTAAACTTCATATAAAATTAAGACATCAATATTTGTGTCTTCCACCATGAATTTCTTTGCACACAATAAATACATCTGGCAAAGATATATATAAGTATAAATTAATAGAAGTATTAATTTGTTTTAGTTACTACACAATAATTTTAAACAATCTGACACAACTATTTCTTGGTGGAAACAGACAAGCCGTTTAGTTCATTAATTGAAATTTAAGAGTGTTCGGATATATTTGGCTCTACTTTCTCTCTGCGACATGGTTTGAACAGCTCCACAATTGTCATTTGGGTGCTCCATTTCTATTGTGTTTTTGAATCACAGATAGAAAAAAATAAAGTTTTGTGAAAGCGTATTAAAGGTTACATCCTGAATGTTGAGACTATGTTTTTGTAACCCTTACCCTTCGAGCCCTGAGGGCATTCTTGTGGTTGTCAATCTCTTCTCCTTTATTTCTTTCATTGGTGGCATCTAATCCATTCTCATTTTCTTTTGAATTCTTCTCCTAGTAATGATGGACTGACAAATTTGCCTCTCTTTTTCCTCAGTTTGGTTGTTGGATTCCAAGCAATTCCTTCCTTTTTTGAGGTCTTCTTCATTTTCTTTTGCATATATTATTAAGAGGTTGGCTATGACATTTTGAGCATGAATCGTATGATGTTTCTCCTTACATTTGCTATGTGATTTGAGTGAATAATGCATGTCGTTGTAACTGTTGGGATATTTTCATGAGGACTACACTTGTGCACTTGTGATAAGCATGTATGCTCTCAATGATTTTTTTTGTTGGTTTGATTTATTGAGAGTGGTCTTGGTTCTGTTAATTACAACTGGATTATTTATGAGAAATCATTGTTTAAATTTGGCATGTTAATGACAGTGTAAATTTTAGTAAAATAGTGGTGTGGTACTTGGAATGCTTGATATCAAAGTGGGAGTATTTTGTTAATGAGCATAGTGGATTCCAAAAAAATTGAAATTGGCTTGCATACCTCATAAAACTTATGTAGTAACATTTTATATTTTTATGTTTCTAATACATACGCACTGAGATTTGAAGTATCACTAAAATTATTTTTTCAAGAACACGTAAATTTGGTGTATTTTGTCCTTGAGCTTATTAGGTTGATATATGTATACACCACACAATTCTTATATTCTTACATACGTAATATGGAATATGGGATTACCAACTTGTTAGAGTTAATTTCTATACTATAGTATATGTGATTGATCTTACAAGGGAGACATGTTAGATCTTAGTCCCTTATATTTTGGTCTTTCTCAACTATTTTTTTCTATGGATGGATTATTTAAATCTGAGAACAATTTAGACTTTTATGCATATAATCATCAACTTTAATTTGAGATGTAGGGTTTGGTTTTTTAGGATCTATGTGAAATGAATTGAGGTTAATGCTATAGAATATTCAATGTTGTTTATTTTTACAGTTGTTTGTTAGTTACTTTCATCTTCTCTTGGCTACCTTAGGTGGCATACACTTGAAAATTGAATTTTATATGAAAAATATGTAATTATATAGAAACTATGTGTTATATATGTAAACCTTCATTATTTAAATGCCTCAATGGAATAAAGGGTTTATTTGGACATTTTGAAAGCCAGAGCAAATTTAAGTGTGGTTGTGATTCTGCCATCTTTTCTCACATGAATCTTGAAAGGTATTCTTTTTTTGCATCCCCATTTTACAATGGATGACAGTCTTTCATGCAACCTGCAAAAAAGGAGTTTAATATTTTTGGTTTGGGGTTATGATGTAACGATTTCATATTAAGTGTAACACAATGAAGTGGTGATGCTTCTTCTCTCTGGGATACTACTTTAAAGTCATTTTGATGAGGTTTATTTAAATTTGTTTATTCTTCCTAGCACACATATCCGGCTCTGGTTATTAGCAGGATTTTTCTTGACTTGATCGAAGATGTGTCTTAAGTTCCTATGAGGGCAAAAATCCTAAACCTCTAATTTGAGTCCTTATTTTTCATTCATTTTCTTCTGTCAGTTTTGTTTAATTTACAAAAACAAAATCATGACATGGAAGATTCAATTCAACTTATTCACATACAAGTTATAGAATTTATATGAATGTTTTGGTATTATATATGAATGCTTAGCTATTACATATAGAAAAACACTTTAATTCCACATTTACTTTCATTTGAACATGCATGGGTTCATGAAATGAAAGTTGAGTTTCACTTTAAACGAGATGATGATGGTATTTTTGTTGATGTGATGTTCAAGTTGTGGGTGGTATGCATTTAAGTATGACTATTTATATGTTATATATGCAACTTCATATGAATTATGTGGAATGTATGTAAATGCCACTTATTACGTATGTGTGCACCACTCGACTACTATAGTATTGACTTCAATAATTTATGTTAGAAGGACCTTTTCTATATGTCATTACTTCTTGATTTAAAGTAATGCTAAAATTGTTATATGAGTTTAAAATATATTCATTTGGATGTTCCTTTTAAGTCATTTATAATACTATTGACTCCATTAGAATTTGGTGTGAGTGCCACTCGGGAACACGATGTGAAAATTACTTTTTTGTGACCTATGTTTGAAGGATGTGGATTTAGGTAATAATAAGGAGAATTGGAAGAATATCACAAAACACTTCAAAGAAAGAACTATTAGATAGTAAAATAGAATCAAATAAGAAATAACTAAGATCAATTGAAAAAGGATTTTAAATTATGAGCTAAACTAGGGATTAATTGGATTGAGTTGGGTGCGAGAGTAGACATTAATGCATCTGATGAGTGGCGACGAGAGAAGCTACAGATAAATTTATTCATTTACACGCTTCATTTAAGTTATTCAATGAGTATATATGTTTGCTTAAAATAGTGATTATGTTTGATAAAATATCAGTAGTATCAAATGCTAAAAAATTTAAACAATGTTGCATAGATCTTGAACTATAAGAGAAGCTAGACCAGATAATTGGTGGTATTGTTGCTACTGAAGCTTATGCATAGACTCTAAGTGAAGAGCCTCATGAACCCACACATGCTCCTTAAAATTCTGAACTAAGAAAGAGCTCAATGACCTCCATGTGAAATCATTATAGAGGGCATACGATCTACTAAATAAAGTTATTTGAAGCGCAAACCATCTGAGGGTGTAAGTGGTTTAGAAAAAAAATGAAAGTAGGTGCAGGATTTCTATGAAAGCTGATAGTAGAGTTAGTTACTGCATGCACAATAATGACATCTGCTTCGATTGTGCATCATGCACCACAATCTGTTGTAGAGGATACTATTATGCCAAATCATATTGTGAAAGTTTTCGAAGACGATCCTTATTTTTTGCACTCTACGAAAGTACTTGAGGATGTTATTAAGAGGGAGAATTTTATGGCTTTTGTTCCTAAACAAAGGGTTCATTATCTTTGTTATGTTTTGGAAATGGTGATGTGTAACGTAATAAGAACAAGTTAAGAATATATTTTCATATGATTGTACATGAACAATTTATGGTTTTATTCACTTGTACCATTTTATTTTGTTAGCCACAGATATGCACTTATATGATTTTACATAAACTTGCCTTCCACTAATTAAATATGAACCATTATATAATTAATAAATTTTATGGGCTCTTCAAAGTTTACAGTTATGAATATTAATCAGAGAAATCAATGTATGAAAAATTATTGTTGGAGCTATTTTGCCTAATCGATGAGTTATTATAGTTTTGATTTTTTTTTTTTGTATTATTCAGTATTAAGTGATGTATAACTTTTGATGTAATATGCACGAATTTTGATTTTCTATAAATTTTGAAATTTATTTCTAGTATTTTATTTGTGTTCATTCTAAAATGGTAAACTTACACCTATCATATATACATAAGAACGTTACAGTTTTTTTTTAGAAATAGATGCATCACAACAAATTCACAAGTGCACAATTCAAACAGACAAACATCTTCACCAATAACAACTTCCTCGTAATAGCTTTTATTGGCAAGAACTTCACTACTTATTAAAACAGCTACAGTTACACAAAATAGACACCTTTTTGAGTTCAGACTAATGTGGAGAAAGTGTGACCTTATTTAGTTGTGTATTATGGGGAGAATTTTGTAAAACCAATTGCACTTTTCTTAAGCAAAGAATTTGAGTAATAATTTTCTCCATTAAATTTATTATACTATGATCATAATAAATATTTAATTATTCAAATTTTATATTACACCTAAAAATAAATCATATAATAATCAAAATATTATATTTAAATTTAGCTAAAAATATGTTAATAATATTTTTTTTTCTATTTTACTATGTTACACATGATATTGATTATTAATTATATGAATTGGTTTTCAAAGATAGGAAAGATATTTGCAACAATTTGGAAGAAAGTATAAATTAATCAAATGAGCATGACAAATCAAAGTATGTACACGATGTCGCACCAATCAAACCTAACTCGCTTCGATCATTGTTGATACGGTCCAAATTTCACTAGTTCATGAAGTGATCTACAGGGACCCGCAGATCTATATGTGTTTTTTTGATGGGTAGGATAGAACATACGACTCTGATATTATAAAACACCAATTATGTGTATCAAATAGATAGGTGGGCAAACTCCTCTTTCTTAAATTATCTCCACATTGATGGATTTTTCGACGCAAATTTGTGTCTGGTGTCCAATTAAAATCATTCAAAAAAAATGTGGGTCCCACTAAAAAAAGATATATTACAGTGATTCTAGTTGGACACTCGACGTTTCCTGATGCAATAAATTGAACAAACTCATAGCAATAAATAAATAAATCTACCAGACATTAAAAAAAGACCAAAAATTACAATTTTAAAGAAATTTTGAAATTTTTACTGGACAACACGAGAGCTCATTTATGAGCATGAATGTGACCTGGTCGTTTGCCAATAAACATAAACAAGACCTGCAATACATTGGGTAGATTACCTACGAGCATAAGCAAAACCACCATACCAATATCGAGTATCCTGAATCATTAAATTCAATGTTACCAAATGAATTGTGTTATGGTATGACTCATATACCATATAGGACAGATGTTGGATCGAAGTGGAACTGAGCGGAAGAATCTATCCAAATTGGGAAGTTACGTGAGTTGGGGTGCGGGGGCAAAGCCCCGCGGTATGGTACAGGGGTAATGCTGTAATTACATATTGTGCCTAGGGTNCGTTGGATCGAAGTGGAACTGAGCGGAAGAATCTATCCAAATTGGGAAGTTACGTGGGTTGGGGTGCGGGGGTAAAGCCCCGCGGTATGGTACAGGGGTAATGCTGTAATTACATATTGTGCCTAGGGTTTACTCCTAGGGTTATAAATAGGTCTGTTAGTAACCCCATGAGGTATCCCTGATTTCTGTAAATTCTTTTCTAAATATTGAAAGGAATCCGCCGCTCTGCTCCTGAGGACGTAGACATCTTTGCCAAACCTCGTTAAATCTTTGTGTTCTTCTGGATTTGTGTCGTTCTTATTTTTCTTCGCCCTAATTTTCTCAAAAAATTGAAGTTATGGAAATAAGAAAGAAAGGATGTCATATTTATAGCTCAGANTTTCGCCCTAATTTTCTCAAAAAATTGAAGTTATGGAAATAAGAAAGAAAGGATGTCATATTTATAGCTCAGATTTAATTCCCAATGCATTAAATAATCAGCACATGATAACAAGATTTTGACGTTCTGAAATACCTGTAGAATTCATATGAGCCTCCAAATTTGCCACCAACATCAAAACCTTTCTAAACAAGCGAAGGGAAGATAAATTTTGGTAAATTAATTTGAAGTCTTGCATGTAATTTGGATAATCAAGGTATTTGTACAAGTTTTAAAAGTCGTATGATTTTGAGACTTGGCACAAATTTGTAGGTCATTTTTAATCTCACGCCTCAGAATCTGTGTAAAGGCCTAAAAAAAGGTGTGCAGTCTTTTGTAAAGCACGGTGGCTCAACTAACTTGAATACCTTTAAGAAATTCTTGTATCTTGAGATATTGTTCTAAAGAGACCAAAATATGTGCAACTCAATAAATTTTCCAACCCACATAGGCTTCAATGTCTTCCTAAATGCCTAAATTTGAACATTTGAGAATGATGCGCGGGCTAAATTTTAAATCAATCCATAATATTTTTATCTAGGAAGTGTGCATATATTTGAAAATTATAAGGGCTCTTTCTTCAAAATCAAATTCGTGCTTGTTGCATGGTAGAAAATTTACCGTTGCAAAATGATAATTTAATAAATTAATATTATATGAAGGTCCAACACACACATGAGAAAAGAAAAGTAGCGGGAGGAGACACCAATATTTTTATGTGTAAAAACCCTAAATGAACAAAACTATGAAGCTTAGCCTAGTCAAAGCGATTCACTATATAATTGTAAGTACAATGGCACATCATTTTCTCATGATTGGGAGAATGGGGTTACAATCTTATATTGAAAACTACACTTGCTTTTATATAGCTTAAGAAATTTTAGTGTTAGGAAACACAATCATAGTTTAGCTACAATGGTTACAAGCAGTAATAGCTGATAGCCGGTGGTTGATGGTGGTCGATAGCTATGGAGATCAGTTGCTGATCCCAACAATATGTGTGTGCTTCGTATGTAATTACTTCAATTTCAATTCCAGATAATGACACAAAAAACTTGACTCCCACTGCCAGTGTGTGCTTACATCCTTAATTCCTGACTTAGTGTTATTTAACAAATTACTGTCATTTTACTCCACAATTCAATTTTACACACTAGGGATATTGCACAAGTGCATGTATCGTTCAAGTAATATAGAACTTTCTTTTACAAACTATGAGTATCGATCCCACGAGGAAAGATATTAATTCGTAACGACTTCAGTAAAAGTTCTAGTCTCCAATAACTCGTCTTAGCCTGAAATTTCTGAAAAGTTTGATTTTCCTAAATTCACTACTTTACTCTAAAATTAAAGTTAACTAAATTAAATAAAAACTTATTCTACGGAACATATGTCTACTTACCCTTTTCTGAGTGTATAGATATGTATAAATCTTGGAAAGCTCTTATATAATTAAAATCCCTTCCCTCTTGCAATGAAGTTAATGACATACGCAGTAAAAGATTATAGAATTATGTACTGATTTTTGTCCTAACGGGGAACATATGTCTACCTACCCTCTTCCGAGTATATAGATAAGCTTAATATTCTATTAGGTTTACACAACTAGCAGAGATGTGAAGGTGGTTAGAAAGCTTTACAACTCATGGTAAGGAACTCATTCACTTACATTAATTGTCACCTAGACGCTCTTAATAGAAACATACAATGAAGTATATTTCCTTTAAAGTTTTATCACCGCCTGACTACTTCATCATAGCCAATCGGTCAATGTGAGTGCACTCAAGTTGAGAAGTCGCCGCTCTTTTGAGTTTTAGTCTCAACTTACAACATATTTTAACATAACATATGGCCAGTATGTTATGTCAATGAAGCAACAGAGGTATTACTCATCACATGGAAATTAAAATTATTCTGTCATAAAACAAATTTTTCTACGCATGTTACTACTTCATAACAAGAGGAATGAGTAAGGAAAAATACTCAATAAGCATGGAGAAAACACATGGATTATTCATTACAACTGACATTGAAATCATACAACTATACTGCAATAATTCAAAGCAAATACAAAAAGAGTACAAGACTTATCTTTACAGAAGATTCACACCCTCCTTGTATAGAAAATAGTAATCCCTTGCATTCCTATCCAATCTCTAAAAGATAAAAACAAGAAATGAAGAAATCTCTCAATTCCACCCTTTCTCTCTTCTTTCTAAGTGCCAAGGATCACTAAGAACTTCAAAACGCANTAGTAATCCCTTGCATTCCTATCCAATCTCTAAAAGATAAAAACAAGAAATTAAGAAATCTCTCAATTCCACCCTTTCTCTCTTCTTTCTAAGTGCCAAGGATCACTAAGAACTTCAAAACGCACTTCCCAAAAGAAGAGAGCCCCAAGCCCCCATTTTTTTCATTTCTCTTTTAAGTCCCCTTAAGATAACCATCAAAATCCCTAAGAGAAACTTCAAATACCCCTTCAAAATTTGTCTAAATACATTGTATTTTTTTTTAAAATGATTATGGTGCCTATGTGCCCAACCATGGTGCTTAGGCTCCAATCTTCTAGAAGCGCAGGATAACTGCCTGTTACCTAGGCGTCAGTCCTGGTNCTCAAAATCCCTAAGAGAAACTTCAAATACCCCTTCAAAATTCGTCTAAATACATTGTATTTTTTTTTAAATGATTATGGTGCCTATGTGCCAAACCATGGTGCTTAGGCTCCAATCTTCTAGAAGCGCAGGATAACTGCCTGTTACCTAGGCGTCAGTCCTGGTGTCGTTGAGTCGGGCTCTCTGCTTCCACATATAGGGTCTGACACTTAAGTGCCAGAAGGTGGTGCATAGGCTTCAGTCCACTTTGTGCTCCTTTGATCCATTTGACCCCATTTTGCTCCATTTTTTCTCCTTTTTCTTCAATTACTTAGCATATTGTACATGTAATAAAAAAATAAAAATACATTCTTTTAAAGTCCAATATCGTTAAAAATAAACATTAAATGTACATAAGAAATAAAAATTTTTTAGGCATGTTAGTTGCCGACATCGGCTGGCAGTTATAGAGGTCGTTGGTCAATAGTGGCTGACGACTATAAAAGCTGATGGTCATTATTTGGTCTTAGAACATTGAAGGTTTTAAGGGTTGAAACCCTAAGTTCATATGAGCATCGTCTGAAATTACATTTTGTTTTTCATGTGTGATATATAAAAAAAAACTATTTTAACAAGGAATTAAGAAAAAAGTAATATTTAAATGGTTAATTTAAAAAAAATAATTTTAAAATTTATTAAAATATACATTTATGAAGCATAATTTTTTTCTCTACGCGATATTACTTCCAATATCCAGTGTTTTGAAATCAGATTGGTCATTAAATAGGTAAAAAGAGAAGTTTAAGGTTCGACAATTTGTTGGTTTTCTTCACTAAAGAGTTTTTGAGTTTTCATCTCATTTTCTTTCAGTGAACTGCTTTGGTCATCTTCTTCTTGTTATGAATGCTTCGGTGAGATATGTCTGATTAAGCTTTCTGTTTGAGTCGAAGCTATTTATCTTTTCCAATTTCTTCTACTATTTTTATAAGTTACTTGGTGTGCTTTTTTTTTCTCTGATGTTTTGCTTGCGTTCTAAGAATTTTGGATTACAAATTATCTTATGTTTGTGTTTTGTTTTTCTGAGATTTATATTGGTTTTCAGTTTTAAGTACTTTTTTTTGTCCATGTTTACCTATCAATATTTTTCCTAAATCTCTAATTCTTTAGAGACATTAGTTTCTTGCTTTCTTTTCTTTTTGGTGTGGTTTTGGTAAGAGCTTAAGTTAATTCTTGTTTCTTTTAAATCCTTCTTGGTTTTTAGTGTTTTTTTTTTGTGTGGTTAGCCTTCTCGTTTGTTTTCTATGGAGGAAAACCTTGTTAAAACTACNCGTGTTTTGTTTTTGTGAGATTTATATTGGTTTTCAGTTTTAAGTACTTTTTTTTGTCCATGTTTACCTATCAATCTTTTTCCTAAATCTCTAATTCTTTAGAGACATTAGTTTCTTGCTTTCTTTTCTTTTNTTTTTTTGGTGTGGTTTTGGTACGAGCTTAAGTTAATTCTTGTTTCTTTTAAATCCTTCTTGGCTTTTAGTGTTTTTTTTTTGTGTGGTTAGCCTTCTCGTTTGTTTTCTATGGAGGAAAACCTTGTTAAAACTACCTACTTTGGGGTAGTAAAGGGACGAAATTTTCATGCTCTTAAGGATAATAAAAATTGCTTATTTTCTCGTGAATTTAAAAATTTGTTTGATGAAGGACTTTCTAGTAGTTTAGTTTAAAAAACTACTAGGAAAAAAGTTAAACCTACTTTATTTTATTCTGAAGAGAAGACTTTGATTCTCTCAGCCCTCTAGAAGTATACTTTCATTGGGAAGTTTACCTTTTCCCATCCTAGGATGGAGATAAAAAAGAAATACTTTGTTGATCTTAAGTTTAGAGGAAATTGGAATTTGGGCTTCATAGATGGAAGGCATCTTATGATTCGCTTTGAAAATGAGGAAGATTATACTTCTTTATTTGGAAGAAAATTGTTGCAAATAGAAAAGATAAATATGAAAATCATTAAATTGAATATTGATTTCAATCCGAAAGAAGAGCTGCCCATCGTTCTTGTTTGGCTTAAGTTTTCTGTTTTAAAATTACATTATTATAATAAACATCTTCTTTTTTATTTAACGAAAATTTGTGGAACACCAATGAAACTTGATGCAGCCACTTTAATTTTTTCTTGCCCTTCTGTTGCATGTGTTCTTGTTGAGATGGATGTGACCTTGTCATTTCAAGATTCTGTTTGGATTGGAGACTTCAATGATTGCTATTGGCAATGTCTGTAACTTGAATATGTTCCACCATATTTTAGTAAGTGTAGGATGTTTGGTCATTGCTTATCTAATTTTATATTTCCAACCCGAAACTTAAAATGAATTTGCAAAAAAAGAATATGCCTAATCCAATCCATATTCCTATTTTGCAAAATTTAGTTGGGAATAATAATCAATCTAGTATTTTTAAAGATTGTGTGCCACAAGATGGTAATAATAGAATTGAAATTGTTGATTCTATTATGCCATTGAGCTCTATTATTGGAAAGAATGATACTAATAGCATCTTGAACCTTCAATATCTTGTTAATTGTAATCATCCTGTTCCTAAAAATAAGGAGGCTATTACTAATACTTTGGTTGATAGAGTTGCTAATGATAAATGTGTTATTGATAGTGCTCAATATGAGTTAAACAATTCTATTCAATGTGACTTGATTGTGCATCAACAAAAATTGCCTGACATTAATGATCTGATTATCGACAATTCTAATCTTGTTACCAATGAATTGAAAAAA
>JXCR01080782.1:0-11894 GCA_002079205.1 Phalaenopsis hybrid cultivar
CAAAAATCGCCAGTTTAATGCCTCCAATAAATTTTCTATGATGGTGGCACGATGCAAAAATCACTAATCAATAATTGCTCAAGTATTTTTATTTTTATTTCTTTTGAATTATCAATATATCAACAGGAGCATCTACCAATTTTTTCTAAGTTCATTTTATAGTTATAAGTAGGGCTGTAAATGCACGAATGCACTTGATGATCAACTTGAATTCGGCTCAATTAATATTTAATCATATTTATTCAAAATAATAAATAAATAAATTTAAAATTTTTTTCTTAACTTACTGGTTAAACGGATTAAGTTTGCACATGCATCGTTGAACTTGTTTATTAATGTTCACAAATAAGTTTATTTGTAGTTCAGGAAGTGATTTCTTAAGTAACAACACCACACACACACATATAGATGTATGTGCCACAAGCCATGGCCTCTTGGGCTAATAACAAACAACGTTGTTTAAAATTAGATGGATAGCTGATACATGAATGAAAGCTCACATGGTCAAATACGAATCTCAATGCATATTAGAATTGTATGGTCGAATTTTGGACTAATTCTAATTTTAACAAATTTATAGTCAACCTAAAAATCTTGACAACATTAATTCAACACGATAATTTAAGTTCAAGTGGCCCAAGCTGAAAATTTTTTGGCGGCAATCAAATAATTATAAAATATTTTTTTCTTATAGTTAAATTTAGTATTATGATGAGATAAATCTACCCAACCTAAAATCATTTAAATATAGCATATTTAAAAACACAAATAATTAATAAAATATTTTAAATCTAACCAACCTAAAATCATTTCAACAATTTGGAGGATCATTATTTGAACAAAAATATCAATGGACCACTGTTGAACTATCATGATTAGATCACCGTAACTAGTTATTCATCATTAGACCATCGAAACTAGACTGTCACTCTTTTGACCACCATCACTTGACCCCAATTATTGAAGTGTCGCCAACACAGACAATCGTCACCAGATCATCACTTCTTGATCGTAGCCTTTAGACTATCTCTGCTTAATCACCGCCACTGTTGAAGCACCTTTGTAAAATCATTGTTGGATTGCCATCACTCGATGGTAGCACCTCAATCGTTCCTCATTCCTTACCATCTCATCATCTTTTTTCTCCACCCTTGTAGAAAACCAAACTAGCATTGATCATTCTTGTAACGTCCTATTTTCTTATTCAAAAGACAGGCTTATAATTTGTACTTACATATGTAAATAATTTGACGTGGCTAGACCTCATAATTTTTTTCATAGATTTGTTACAAAATAGCTTCAATTTCGCCTATCTTTCTTTTCAAGCAATGCTAAGACACATAACCTAATTATTCCACAACCATAAGCTTTGATTTTGTCAGTTTAAACTCCCTCCAAGTTTGTACACTTCCCATCAATATGGGCAACTAACCATATAGATTTGGTGAGTCAAACTATTTGGGTTTCTTATGACACTTAAATGTTTACAAAAATGACATAATCAAAGGGGATCCATTTATACTATCTAATGAAGCACTTGAAATTTTTTATAAACATGATAAAAAATCCCTTTAAAAACAATTAGATATAAAATATTTTATATATTCAATAGATATTTTTTTTTGTGTAGATAAATCTAAAATTTATAGATAACTATAGATCTGTAGGTGTCGTCACCCAACATATGTCGTTGATTTTTATCACTGTAAATTATCAACCAACATGAATGCTTTTCATTTTCTATCTTTAATGTCTTTACATTGATAGTCAAGATGTTATTTAATATTGGCAACTGACAAGCATTAACACCCATCATAAGTAGCACCTCAATTTGTACTAACTCCCAATATTGTCACCATTCAAAGTATTTTAGCCATTGATATTCAATGACCATCACACCATTCACCCGGTCTTTCCTCATTTCAGAAAATACCACCAACATGACCTCTTATTTTCGTCTAACTTCCAAAATTTTCTTTTATAGATTTTCATTGATGCCTTTCCACAACCAAGTCAAATTCATATGTTATGTCACTTGATCTCCTCCTTTATTGAGAGAATGGCTAAGTTGGTCACCATTGCTAACTTATAACATTTCTAATCGACTATCATCTAATGCAAGAAAATGCTTAACATTCAACATTCATTAGCCATGATATTATATGGATCTTCCTATCATTAGAATGATCAAGTCAATTGTTAGCCAACTCTTAATATTTCTTATGAATTTTCTTATAATAATTTCTAATGATTAACATCTAATATATGTCAACTATTAACACTCAATGCCTTTTTATTGATTTCCCATTTCTCTAGAGAATGTTCATCAACAATCACCCAACTTTCATCTTCTCTATTGATCATCATGTCGCATATTATTAACCAACATTTTTTAACCACCGACAACTAATGTTTGTTTTTTCTTGTCTTGTGATTTCTCTCGTACTGGAAACAATAAAGCCAACCATCATCTATCAATCAAATTTTTATTTTTCACCATCAGTTGTTGTACGACATATCTTCGGACAACAACTCAGACCCCCCAAATCCCTTTTATTAACACACCACATGAGATATCTTTTGTAGTTCATAATTACTACAATGTATTAGTCTCTTCTCTAGTTATAATTTTTTATGATCCTCAATTCCTATGTATTTACATATCTAACACCAAAACTTCAATTTTTACATATATACCACATTACATATGCATGAAAAGGTGTATTTCAATTTTTTTTGAGTTAAAATAGTAGTATTTTGATGTGATATAAAATATTTGGGTGGTATAAATGTAAAAATTAAAATTTAGTTATTTGATATGTAAATGCTTAGGCGTTGGGCAGTATATATGTAAATGCCCCAATAATGTTTGAAATTATTTCAATTGGATTAATACTCGGTCTTTATTTCATTATCCTCATCTTTCCAATATAAAATCTCATATGTTATACATGCTTCTTTCAACTCATTTGTTTTGTGTGTGTGATTGAATGTAACAATCACTTGGATTTTCAGCCAACAAGTTATCATAATCTTAATGTATATGACTTGAGACCACAAAAAAATAAAAAATAAAAAAAAAAAGTTCAAACCCCTTCAAATTATGTATAATGTGGTTGCATTTCATAAGCTCTATAAGAAGGTAAGAGAGCCAAAGTCATATAGCAGCAACAAACAGACAATCTGCGGAGAAAATGACACTACTGGCAAATACCGTCTCGCAAAAAACTCCGCAGGCGCGAAAGGCTAAACAAAAGCAAACTATTCCAAATATATATATATATATATATATATATATATATATATATATATATAACACCACAAATTCAAACTTACAAATAATTTTCTAAATCAAAAAAGACATCCGAATGAAAATGAACCCATACAAAAACACTTAAAACTAGAAAAGATATTTAATTTTTTTAATATTTTTCTCTCATTTATGACTCATTAAAAAAATAGAAAAACTAAACCAATTTTGCTTTGAAAGCTCCCACAAAACGGTAAAGCTGAAAAACGACCTTCTAATATCCACAACCACCCCTCATCCAATTACGCCCAAAAGATGAGATTTTTATTGATTCCAAACCCCCCAAATCCTGTCCCCAATGAAGCTAATGAACCTCCTTACCGTGCCAGAAGAATTCACACCAGGCACTGCCTCCCCCTCCCTCTCCTCTGATTCAATGCAATCCTCCTCCTCAAACCCCTCATCTTTGCCATCTTCCTCTGCAGCAAAAAATTCTTCCTTGAAATCCTTATGGCTGTTGAAGCGGCGACGGCGATGATGACAACCACGGTTTGAGGGAACCGCTAACGGCTCAACGGATTCCTCAACCGCCTCGAGGATTTGATGTATTAGATAACGGTTTGGCGATGCGTCCCAGCGAGCCCAAAAGCTCTTGTAACATCCGAAGCAATGGCAGCCGAGTTCCGGTGGGTGGTGCTGGTTGTTCTTCTTTCCGGCGATCGGGCCGCACAGAAGGTAGGCGAGCACCACTTTGTCCTCCGGCGAGAGTGCTGCGGTTAGGGTGAGGATGGCTGCCGGGAGAAGGGAGAGGAGATCGCATGGGGATGAAGGTGAAGGTGAAGGGTGGATCTTCTTTCCTAATCCGTTGTACAGCTTCATCATATCTATCTATCCCTGTTTCTTTTCTTATTCAGAAGAGAGGAAGAAGAATAAGATGGATTATTTATATGTTATGTATTATATGTAATTGTTGCTTTGGTTTGGAAAGGAAAGCAAAGGAAGCTGGTTCTTTGAATGACTTCGAGAATCCTGAAAGCAGTATATGCTCCAATTTGTGAAGGAGTTAGTTTTTATACATTGATTTTTTAATTTTAGAAATTTGTTAAGAGACCAAGTTAAATAGAATAGATCCGAGGATCAGGGAAGGCTTGGTCAGAGGAGGAGCGATTATTGCGTGCGGAGAGCGCACGCAGATCACAACCGCGCATCGCGGCTGTCATATAATTAGACTAAGAGGAGACACGTGTTTGGAGAATATTTAGATATATATTAGGAAATAAAAATTGAAGTGCCAAATAAAAAAGGATTTTTTTTTCCTTATATAGACAATTAATAATTTATGAAAAATAGAGAAAATAATCAAAATGTTGGTCTGCCTTTTAAATAAGTTGTTTATGATTGAAATCACATAAGTAATTATGAAGTTGACAGGCAAGGGTTGGAGCCTGGAGGCTATAAATTAGGAAATTAATAGGTCGTAGGAACTAAGAAAGGAAAGTGAATGTTATAACGGTAAGTGGGAAGTTTTAATTTAAACGTTTCTTAAGAGACTTGTTTCATATGGTAGAAAACTATAAGATATGGATCAAAATTCATGCTACAAACATTATCATGATAAATCATAACAAACATTGATTCCTATGAGCGAGAAACACCAACTTCATTGAAAAGAAAGCATATCCAATGTAGCTCAACGACAAAGGTTATAATAGAGCAATGTATAGGCTCATTAGATTAGTGTGCAATAATTCATTGCTTCTTAAAACACCAAGAAATAGGATTTTAATCCACATAAATGAGATAATCTAAAGAGAAGTTTTCTTTGTCGCATGCCCAATTTGCATTAGAGTGCATTAAAGTGGGAGGAATTAATGATAAAAGATATCACATGATTTAGAGTCTCATAATGATAATAGAGTAGATACATCTTTTTATTAATATCCCTCTCTTTCTTATTCGTCTATTTTTTTTTTTTTAAATTGGGTTTATTTGTCATTAAGAATAAGAAAGAAAAATTTATATTTAATTAGCTTGGAAAGAAAATAAATCATATCTAATGATGATTTTGAGAACCATAATGAGCAATAAAAGTTCAAATATAATAGTTTCTATTCTATGGAGTTTTATTTTCAAACGCCAAGTCAAATATTATAGATGGAATGACAAATGGTAGGTGAAATTTTTTCATAAAATAGTTTCAACAATGAAACTGACAAATAGGAAGCTAATGGAAAGAGAAGTAGTTGTATGAATAAAAAGATAATAATAAGAATATTGAAGTAACCTACGGACATTATCACTGCTCATGTGGCTCCTAACTACGACCTTTACGATCTACATATATTATCACAACTCATGCAGTTACCAACTTTCGTCTTTGTGGCCTACATACGTAATCATAGTTCAAAGTAACTCTCAACTCTTGCCTTTACAACCTATAGATGTTATTGTAGCTCTCTGCTATGATTTTTGTGACCAACTACAGCCTACACAGTTCGCAATTCAAGTAGCTTTCAACTCCAGCCTCTATGACCTAATGATGTTATCGTAGATTACCAGTACGGTCTATGTGACAAACTATAACCTACATGACTCACAACTTATGCAGCTCCCTACTTCGGCTTTTGTGGCCAACTGATGCTTCTGAAGCAACCATCAATGACCCACATGGCCAACTACTATCATGATTGTCAACTACGACATATCTAATAAGCTGATGCTACAACAACCGTCTATAACATTCATAGGGACTACTGCCTCCATGACAATCGAATAGGACCTTCGTGACCCGTCATGACTATTATTGTTGAAATATTGGTATACATCAACATTCTAATTTCATCTTTTCTAACTCAAAAGAATAACGGGTTTATGTACTCACCATTACATAGGGATTATTTCAATTGGGCTAAGTCATTGTTTTTTTGCCCTTTCTAGGGTTTTCAACATAAAAACTTATAACATCATGTCACTTTAATTACCTGAGTGTGTGTGTTGAATTTCTGTGGAATATTTTGACACCAAATAATCATTCTCCCGTCACAAATCTTTTGGTACACATTAATATTAATACATACATAAGAGGTATGACAACTATATACAAAAAGATTATACAACAAAGTTTGTTATAATGTGGAGATATATTAAAATTTTGTAGAATCATTCAAATTAAAAAGAACATGCAAAAATGTTAAATTACGAGAAACCAAGCAACAGTAATGATAGGAAAAATTATTCTGTGCGGACACCGCATGTAGAGACGCACGTCTCTGATCTCCGCCGTCGATCACCTCTTCGGTGAGTTTTTTTTTAAAAAAAAAAAGAAAATTGAAAGTGAGTCCCACCGAAATAGTGATCTACGATAAAGATCAGACACCACATGCACCTCACACCGTTGGTCAATTGTCTAGTTCCTTAAATAAGAACCCTTAATCTTGTAAAAGCTATTTCATTAACTTCGCAACCGAGATCAAACAATATTATTTCTTGGGAAACACGGAACTTTGGCACTGAGCATCCAAGTTTGTTCAGAATCAACATTCTGTTAAACCTTCATCATCTCTCTCGCCTTCCGCCCGCAATGGCGGCCACCTGCACAGTCCCACAGCACACCTTTCCCCAAATCCGCACATTTCCCTCTCATCTCCCTTCTCGCGGCTCCATCCTGCCGACTCTATCCCGTCGTCGGTTCCCTACACTCGCCACGGCTGCCTCGGTTGTAACCATGACCGGAACCCTTCGGCCTCCTGTCGACTCAGTGGCAGCGGTGCTGAACCCTGACCTAGTGCACGTCAATTTTCTCTTCTTTAGCTCAGGTTACAATGTTCAGATCTTGGTCGAAGAGAATGAACCAGAGGACGCCCTCCTCCGGCGGTTTAGGAGGGAGGTCAGTAAGGCTGGCATCATCCAGGAGTGCAAGAGGAGGAGGTTCTTCGAGAACAAGCAGGAGGAGCGGAAGAGAAAGAAGCGGGAAGCTTGCCGTCGGAATCGGAGGAGGTATTTTCTCGCTTTCTACATCGTTACATTTGCTGTCCTGGTAGCTTTCTTGTAAATGAAGAGGAAAAAAAAGTGCGGAGTTTTAGCTTGGATGGAGGATGCGATAGATGATTGTTACCCGGCATTGAAGGAGATCAAACTATTGCACATAATAGTATGTTGGTAGTTCGAGAGTGGTTCTGAAATTGACTGCAATAGAAGACAAGGTAAAACATTTTGTTAAAAAGGTGAGGTTTTTAATAATTTCTTCAATATTTAATGTTAAGAATTATAATAGAAAATAATTTATTCCTATAAGAAGTTATGAGGAATAAATTATTTCCATAATATAAGGAGATATTTCCTTTCCTATTTTATATTTATTTTCTTATATTAAGAATTATTTGGTTTCCTATTTTATGTTATTTTATATATCTCCTAATAATTAATATGAATTAATTATTGGAGATATTATATGATATATCTTTCCTTTCATATAATTTCATTTTTATTATTTTTCCTATTATAGAGTTCTTGTAAGGGTTATTTATACCCTCGTTTATATCAATGAAATAATTGAGTATTTTACTCTATTTCACATTATTCTGAAATTTCAACATTTAACAAATTGTATTATGTTAAAAACTATGTTCATATGAGCTTGACTATATTGAACTCTTTGGTAGAAGCTGAACGTCGGGTTAATATATGAGAATGGAGACATATGTTTGTTGAATAGAGAAGCTTTAAGTATTGTCGTCGTGAGCAAAATTTCATTAAAAAAACATATTTACATAAAAATACTAGAAATGCAATATGTGACTTTGAAAAGCAGGCAACTATTAATGATCGATGAAGTTGCAGAAGCATCTTGCAGTTTACCATAGATGTTTTCCATAATTACATAACAATAGAGCCACTGAAATCTCCTTGTAACACCTTCATTCAAAATGCAGTTTATAGACATCATAAAATTCATATTAAAGGAAGTCTCCTAAAACACATTCAATCATTTTACATATTTATTTGTAGTACGTGTTGCATCAGTAACATCTTCACAAGCTTTTCATTCCATTACCTACACTTTACCCTCTTCTCATGATCCTTGTCTGAAAATGTTTATTCATAGAGTTATAATGAGCATAAACCAAGTAGAAAGCAACGAAGTTTGCATTGGAAGAGCTCATTAAAGTGAAGCAAATGATATGCAAGTCTCATGTTAATTATTCTCACTTTCATGTAAACAGGTTAATATAAGAAAGTGATCATCATAATCATACAATAGCTTGGCACGAATCGATATGTAGGAGGTGTCTTCGTTTTTGATAGGGTTGTCTCCTCGACCATTTCGACATGACTATTTTTTAAGAGAAATCATGCAGCCACCCTGATTTAGCAAGATAAAAATCTAACCAATTATCTATCTTCTGCTCAAGACTTATCCAATCGATTATCTTAGGGTGTGATCATAGTCCAATCAATTAGCCCTCTTTTTATCAACCTTTAGATTCCATCATAACAATATGCATCTATTTTCATGTATTTTCATCTTCCATATAAGTAAATCTTTTATTCATTTCATCCAACATAGTATTCATCTCCTCAAAATCTACGTCATGAATAATGAATATTAGCATACATAAACAACGCGTACATAGAATTTTATTATTCTTTGCATATTTTTGCATATAAGCATTAATATTTAAGGCATTATTTATCTTTTATCTTCCAAGAATTGTCATATGCTAATGAAATTTAAATGAAGTCTGGTTAACTAAGAAAAACATGCTTATCCTTATTAAGGTAATGATCACGCATCTAATCCATGTAAAATTCCTCGAGATTTGTTTAACTTTCACAATCTCCGTATGCCTCCCCAAATGATAAAATTGTGTGCAAGCATTACTAACATAAAATCGAAATCTAGATGTTAAGTACCTCTCTTTCATATGAAGCCACCTAAACCTAATGCCACATGGTTGAATTTGATGTATCCAATCATGAATTAGAAAATTCCTTTACTTCTAAGGATAATATCTAAAGTAAGAAAGTCAAAAATCAATTCGACCTTATCATACAATAGGACACAAATTTGTATTAACAACATTCTCAAGATCTAAACCTGAGATTATAAATATTTTAATGGTTGACTGATCATAAGTCTTATCACACCCTGGGTTCAGAATAGGCACATCACAACAATATGGGATTTATGAAGTGGCATGAAAATCTATTTATACTCACAAAAAGAAATTTTATCGACGAGTAATATACATGGTAGGAGTAAGCAAAGAATAAGAAATATTATTTCACTCTATAACTAGAATTTAATAATTGATGAAATTGACGAGACAAAATGCAAAGCAAATAGAAAAGAAAACAAAACAATAGAACTTAAACAAATTGCCCAAATTCAAAAGAAATATAAATTGACCTAACATCCACATAAAATATCAAGACAAGCCTAATGCTAAAAAAATTGCTTTTGTGGTAATGTTTCATCAAGCACAGCTGCAAAATCTACTATAAAAGAAGTTATCACGAATGAGTTTAATAACTCAAACTCTAACTTCTACTTATTAAAGCATAAATATGAAGACATTGAGGCATGTAACATGAATAATAAATGGAGCACGAATAACCACATAAAGGTAGGGTATTTGATATGATTTAGCTATCAAAATTAAAGTGGCATTGTATTGTTAAAAGAATGTAATATATTTCAACAAATTTAAAGTACTATTATGCTTATCACCATATGCATGAAAGATTGTAAGCATGTGTCTCTATGCTAATATCACATGCCACTTCATAAGGTGCATATGTTCATGTTTATAGCAGACTCATTAATTATTAATCTCTACTTGATAATATCTAAATATAAAAAATGCATATATGTATCTCTATAAATAGTTAGATCTGAAATGAAAAATATAACCACCCATCATATGAAAATTCATTAATTTTTCTCATAATTTATTAGTTCGGCTAGCAATTATTATAGGACTTAATACTAAATAAATATTATTGTAATAAATATGCACATTTCACACATCTCATACAAGTAATTAGTAAGAGTATTATTACCAGTATGATCAGTATTATTTATATATTAAATCATGAAATACAAGCGTAAATTTTTTTGCATTTAATATAGTTAATGTGTATGATAAATAATTATTTAAATTTCATGAATCATTTTACTGCACATAAGTTTGTGTAGAATATTCAACTAACTTGTTATTTCATTATTAACATGAAAAGAATTCTATGACATTTGTATAATGAATAAATAAATATATAATAAAGACAAGATTGGTAATCCTATAAAATATCTTGGATTTTAAGATAAATAATAATGATAACACCTCTACCAAAAAAGGATATATTTATTTCTTGATAAAAAGCTATTACTTACCTTCAAATGAACAATAATAAAATATATTTTTTCTTAAGGTACCACCAACACATTTTATGGAACTCAACCCACAACACAATCCCCAATCAATTATCTGTGCAAAAATAAAGGCATTTAATCAATGTTTAACTATGATATGTGTAACCAAGTCTACCTAATTTATTTTACCAATAACTTAAATTAATTATGAAAAAGTTGAAACCTAGTTAGTGGATTACATAATATTTTTTATAAATTTACTATCAGGATAAATTTTACAAAATAATATAAACAAATTTTTTTACTAAAGCTAGGCCGTATCACAAAAAATAATTGATAAAAATAGAAAAATTAAACAATCATACTCTCAGATTAAATTGTTTAGGATATGTGTTAATATATATAGACATACTCTAGATATAGAAAGAGAAGAAGGAAATATGGACGAAGTAGGTTATTAAAGAAGGAGAAAAGAAAGATCAAATTCATAGAAATTTGACCAAATATAAAAGAAATGTATGGTTTCTTTCTCCACTAGAAAGAAAAAATAATTGAGAGAGACAACTACTCTACCGAAGGAGTTTGGTGATTATAGCAGGGCATGTGACTTGAGATGCTCTGACCCTATTTATTATCAAATGAAGGGGAGATACGAAAAGACGGAATGAGAAATTATGAGATATTGGCTGAGTGACATGGACGACTTGGATGAATCGCATGAAGTGGTAGGAACTAGGTTTTCACTAAGATGGATGTTTCATAGGCCTTTTGATCGCAATGAAAAGTAGTGGAGCTAATCTAGTTTAGGGTGCTCGATTTAATTTATTACATACTACATCCTTAGAAGAATTTGTTCTCAAATTTCATACCTTAATTCTGGAACAATTGTGGGTATTTCGCCATCATTTCTTCTTCGATCTCTCAAATTGTTGTTCATTCTAATTGGTTCTTCCAAAGTTCTCTGAGAAAGGAATAGATTAACGGCAAAGTTGTTGTACTTCATGCTCCAAATTGCATTGTGATACCTCTTCATAACTAGAATCTTCTTGGGTTAATAATGGTTTGAACTAAATAATGTGAGAATCATCATGCATGTAGGTTGTAAGAGAAAATTGTGAAAAATATTGTGCACTCTTGCCAGTATCAGAGGGAGTGTGAATCAATATTGAACTTTATTAACCTCTCAATCACTTCAAGTTGGCCAATAAACTGAGGTTGAAGCTTTCCACTTCCATTAAAATCTTTTAATTACACAGATGAAATTTGAGAAAT
>JXCR01080788.1:5239-24203 GCA_002079205.1 Phalaenopsis hybrid cultivar
CACACACACGTACCCGTGCTCATAAATTTGTGGCGTACGAGTGATACATTAATATCTTAGTATTATATGAAGATCCGACTCACCCATATATAAAATAAATCCACATAAATGACGATATAAATTTTTATGTGAAAAACTCGAAGAGGTGAAAACCACAAGGTCTAGCCAGTTGAAATAATTACATTATGTGGATGTATGTTATAAAACTTTCCTTAGACGAAAACAATATTACACAATAGGATGTAACTTTCACCAAGGAAGTGGTAGAAAATATTGTGTAAATAGTAGTGATCCGAGTATTGTGTAAAAAAACCAATAGTAGAGGTTTGATAACATAAAATTTGATGCAAGCATCAGCAATAGTCGTGGCAACGATGATGGTCAAGCAGTAGAGAACTGGTGGTGGCAATAGTATTGGTCTGGCTGCGGGGGCAGTGGTTGGGCAGAGGTGGTCCAATTGCGGTGGTGATTATACATTAGTGAGTGGACAACAGTGGTCTAACAGGGGTGTTAGTTGTCTAGTGGCTATGACAGTGGTCTAGTGGCAGCGACGGTAATCTCGCTATGGTTGCGGCCAAACGACGGTGGTCGGGCAATGGTTGTTTGGCAGTGGCTCAGTGGTGACGGTATAGGGGCGGCTCGACAATGTTGGCCGAGCAACGGTGTTCTGATGGGGGCTCAATGGTGGTGGTCTGGGGACAGCTCGATGACGATGGTCCTACAGTGGCAGCGGTTAGTCGACAACAATATGGCGGCGGTGGAGCTCAAAAACCCTTGATATCTTGAAGCTCCTTCAGTTTTCTCATCGAAGTCCAAATTCCCTTCATGAAATTAGTGGGGGTCTATTTTTAGATTTCGAGAGTGGCACCCTCTGTAAATACCGCATGAATCTGGACCACTCAATTAGACGACCTTATGAGATCCAACTGATTTGAAGGTGTTCTATGATCATTTCAGTGTCTTAATAATGTCAAAATTGAGTGTTCTTAGACTCGCTGGATTTAACTCAAAGAGACGCTCGATTTGAGCATAAACTTGTCAAATCTAGAATCTAATTGATCATTCAATGGCTCATCAAAAGTCTCCAAATACACTTAGACGGCTTGATTTGGTCTTGAATAGACTCAGATCAAACCAATTTTTAGCTTTATTCGGCTAGCCTTATCGAGACAATCATTATGAATATAAGATTGTTGGAATTCAATCTCTTGACGATCTTGAATATGAATTTGGAACTTTTAGTTTTTGAAATGTTCTAATATTTATTCAAGAATAAAATAATTTTTTGAGAAGAAGCGCGCGCGCACACACACAATATATATATAATGTCGCAAGCTGTGGTCTGTTGGTTGGCGGTGTTCACCGTAAGTCCCCTTAGGTCACGTGTTCGATCCCCTGTGGCGTTGGGTTCTCGAATATTTAGGTATATGACGCTGGCTCTNATGTGTCGACAGTATGGAAGGGTGTATTCAAACATGGAGCACAAGTGAGAATGGGTGTGTCAATGAGGCAGTGACTTGAGAGTGAGTGTGACAAAAAGCTGTGACTCGGGAGTGAGTGTGTTGAAGAGGTAATGACTCGAGAGAATACATACGACAGTCTGGAGTGGTGTCATAGAAAGAGAAAGAGTGTGATCCTAGTAAGAGGATAATTGAACAACATGTAGGCTTGATGTGCAAGTAATTTCCGAGAAGGACACAAGAGTGTCAAAGAATGAGTGTGCAAGAGCAGTCACTCGTGAAAAAGAACCTACGACATTCCAAAACAGCGTCGTAGAAGAAGAAAAAGTACGATACTCATTAGGGGAGAATCGCCCAATGGGTAGGCTTGATCTGCAAGTTGTCCCCAACATGGACACTTGAATGTGGAAAGTGAGTGTGTCAAAATGGTGACTTAGAAAGACCTCCACAATGCAATTCATGGTCATACAATATGCTATGCAAGACAACATGCAAAAATGCAAGTGTAAGTGCAAACACTAGTGATGTGATGCACAGTGACATATAAATGTCATGAAGCAAAGGTACAAGGTAATATGCTTGTGCGGGGCACACATACTCGCTACGAGCATATGGAGGCATATAATCACAAGTGCACTACATGGTGCAAGTGTAGATGTGCTAATGTAGGCAAAGTGTAGAAAGCATACACAAATGCAACATACCAAAGGGAGCCAATCAGACCAGTGTGGGCAACTTATCGATGAAAAAAGGTAGATCGAGACGATCGCGCTGGTGGCGGCTAATCAGTCGAGCTGACGGAAGCGAACAATAAAACTAGCACAAGTGGTCGATCGGGTCGATGGTGTTCGATTGGTTAAGCCGATGGAATAGGTCAATCAAATCGACGTAGGTGGTAAATCAACGGGGAATGGTCGGCTGGGGCGACCAATTAATGAATATGGATCGGTCGAGAAGATCAGACCGATGGTGATCATTTAGTTAAGCTGTGGTAGTGGTCAATCGAACCGACGTAGGCTGCCGATCGACGAGGAACTTTCGATCAAGTCGTGGTGGCTGATCTATGAAGAAAGGGATAAGTCAAGACAATCAGGCCAGTGGCAGCCAATTGGTTGAGATGATCAAAGTGGTCTATTGAATCGTTTTAGGCAGTCCATCAACGAGGAATGGTCGATCGTGCCAGGGCGGTCGGGCATGTGCCGGCCATTTCGCTATAACTCGATATTGAGTCAGATCTTTCCCGTCTGAAATATGCCAGGCGGGTGAGGACGACATAGTGTTTTAAGTAGGTCCCATCTTGCTACGACATACTCTTTGTTTGTCTTTAGATGTCTTCAAGATTCGTGTTGACACATTTTTTATGTATAATATAAATAAAAAGGGATGTAACCGAGGATGATTGGACTGATATAATAAGGGTGATGAGTGGTTTTCTGTTTAAACTAGTTGTTTACTGAGAACTTTTGAATTGGTTTTTACCATGAATATGGTGCTTATTGATTCCCTCTAAATAATAAATAATCGTATTTAAAATAAACTTATTTATTCTCATGCTCATAACTTTTTAAAGTTGTACTAAAATTAAGCCCTCTTTATTTAAAATAAGCACATGAGGCTTTTTAAATATAGGGGCATGTACATACANGGGAAAAAATATTTTATTTATATTGCCTTCATTTTACAAGTATCTAGTTAAATTTAGTTAATTGTTTACTTTATTTTCAATTATAAAAAAATACAAAAAGAATCAAACTTTCATTCCTTTTATAGCATCTAAAGTTTGAGTAAGAATATTTTGCTAAGTATAAATTATTATCTATTTTCTTTTGATTTTTAGTTAAATAGTGTTGTTGTCTATGTAGGTTCGATATTCATGGCTTAATCAAAAAGTTTTATATTAATTGATAAAGATATGCATACTTGCATACTATCCGATATTTAAATATAATAATTATATTCTTATTTGCTTTAAAGTCAAGTTTTTGCTTAGTTGTTGTTGGTGATCAATTTGTTGGCTTCGTTGCAAAGTAAGAATTATAAGTTAGAAAAAATTAAGAATATAGTTGCATATATCAAGTTTTTGACACCGTTGTTGGGGACAACAAAATGACAAATATAAACAATTTTTGAGGAAAATTTTAGAAAGCAAATTTATATTTTTATGAAGTCTTATTTAAACTTTTTAGATTTATTATAGAAATATTGTAGTGTTATTTTTATATAAAATTCTTGTTTGTGTGTTTTTTTTTATGTTTATGTGTTTCTTAGAAGTTTATGTGTAGTTCAAGTTTCATAGGACCTGTGTCATATGATTATAAATTAGAGAGAACTATTAAAAAAATTAAAAATTAAAAATTACTAAAAAAATAAAAAAATTCAAGAAATGACAAATCAAAATAATTAAAATGTTGAAATTAATCAAGAGTTTAGACCTTTAAGAGATTATGCAAACCCTACAGTAGATGAACTTCATCGCNCATTGACATATAAAAGCAATGATCAAGTTTTTGACATCGTTGTTGGGGACAACAAAATGACAAATATAAACAATTTTTGAAGAAAATTTTAGAAAGCAAATTTATATTTTTATAAAGTCTTATTTAAACTTTTTAGATTTATTATAGAAATATTGTAGTGTTATTTTTATATAAAATTCTTGTTTGTGTGTTTTTATTTTTATTTTTATGTGTTTCTTAGAAGTTTATGTGTAGTTCAAGTTCCATAGGACCTGTGTCATATGATTCTGAATTAGAGAGAACTATTAGAAAAAAATAAAAATTAAAAATTACTAAATAAAAATAAAAAAATTCAAGAAATGACAAATCAAAATAATTAAAATGTTGAAATTCATCAAGAGTTTAGACCTTTAAGAGATTATGCAAACCCTACAGTAGATGAACTTCATCGTAGTATTCAAAAACCAGTTGTAGTGGCTAATTTATTTTAATTTAAATCTGCTATTATCCAAATGTTATCAAATAATCAATTTGGGGGAGCACCAACTGAAGATACAAATTTACATCTTTCCAATTTTCTAGAATTGTGTGCTAAATTTAAATATGATGGTGTATCAAATAATACTATAAGACTTTGAATTTTTTCCTTCTCACTGAGGGATAAGGTTAAGATATGGTTACATTCGGTAGCACCTAGATCTATCGGAACTTGGGGTGATTTAGCGCAGAATATCCTTATTAAATATTTTTCACCATAAAAAACTGCTTAGTTCAGAAATGATATTACATCTTTTTATCAGTTGGAAGGGGAATCTATTTATAAAGCATGTGAATGATTTAAAGAACTACTGAGAAAGTGTTCACACCATGTTATACTAGATTGGTTAATAATTCAAACTTTTTAAATTGGATTAGCTAGATCTCTTAGATATATTATTAGAGCTGCTGCTGGTGGTTCATTGATGTACAAACTATTTCATGACGCTTATGTTTTAATTGAAGAGATGACAACAAATAATTTTCAATGACATTTTAAAAGGGTAAATCCTAAGAAAGTAGTCAATATTCATGAATCTGATGCTTTTGCAATATTAACAAATCAAGTTGCTACAATTTCAAGGAAGTTAGACCAATTTGGAATGATTTTTTCTCAACAAATTGCAATGATTAAAGAGTATTCATTAGGCTAAATGGTAGATTCTCAAGCATCATTAGAGAATTTGAATGTCACAAACAACAAACAAAATAATCCATATTCAAACTATTATAACTCAGGTTGGAAGAACCATCATAACTTTAACTGGAACAATACTTTGGGTGGTAATAATCAACAATAAGGAAAAAACCAAGTAAATTCAATGAGAAACAGGAACAACCAAGGGAATAGTAATTATAGACCTACTTATCCTCCATATTTTAACAATAATCCACAATTCAATGAGAAAATGTTGTCTGTAGAAGAAGTGGTGTTACAAATGAAAAATTAGTTACAAAGTCAAGCAGCTGCAGTTAGAAATATTGAGAATTAATTGAGACAAATAACAAATTCATTAATTAGTAGATCCGAATGAACACTTCTTAGTAATACAAAATTAAATCCACAAGACCAGAGTAAAGAACAAGTAAAAGTCGTTCAACTTAGAAGCAGAAGAGAGTTGGAAAGTAGAGTTCAAAATGAGACTGAAGCAGAGAAAAAAAAAATTAAATTGCCTAAAGAGGATGCTCCGAAAGGTTTAGAGAGATCTATTTCTCCACTTAAAATTGACTTAGAAAAACCACCACCTCCATTTCCTTAAAGTCTTTGTCAACAAATATTAATTAAACAATTTTCAAAATTTCTAAAAATCTTTAAGAAGCGTACAATTAATATTTCATTTGTTGAAGCCAGATACACCAAAATAATATGTTGTTTTAATTATAAATTTTATGCTTATTTTATGTGATATTGCACTTTAAAGAAGGGTATTTTCATATTTTTGTTGCAGGTATATAAATTTTAGGCATTTGGAGCAAAAGTAGCAAAAAGTATGAAATTTGGAGTCAAAACAACGAATTTTGAGATTCTGACGCCTGAAGCGCCATAACTGGCACCTGAAGCGCTAGAAACCAAAACAACACAGTCTTAAGCAGGATGGCGCTTGAAGCGTCAGAACCAGTGTTTGAGGCGCCAGAGATGACTTTTTGTGGATTAAGGCCGATCAGGATGAATTTTGTGCAAATTTTGAAAGGGACACTTGTTCTAAACACCCCATGGAGTGATTCAATGCATATAGACGTTTTGGAAGGTTCTTTTATGAAGGGATATGTCACTTGGATCAATAGACGTGTCTTTTGAATTCAAAAGGCTTGACTTTTTGATAGAATTTTTTTAGGGAACTTTGAATTCATTTTGAAGGGAAGCAACCTCTAATAAAGGAGAGGGAAGTCTAGGGCTTAGAAGGAGGAAGAGGCGTGTGAGGGATTTTCGAAAAAAGGCAAGAGAGAGAGAAAGAGAGAAAGTTAAGGGCCTGGAGATTTTATTCAATGATTATTAGAGGAGAGGGAATGTGAGGAATTTCTACTTCATTACTTTTCTAATAGAGAATTGATAGTGCTTGTAAAGAGGGAAACTGCTTGAAGAAAACTTCTAGGGATTTGCTTGGGAAGGAATGTGAGATAATTTGTCAAAAACATGCACGTTGGAAACTAAACATTCCAAAATCTTATTTGGTTGACCATTACAGAGCTGAAAGTAAAGGAAGCAAAGGTAGATAATACAAAGAGCTGGGTGGATCTTTATATTCACTACTTTAAAACACACAAAATCCATGAAGCAGAAATGAATCCCAGGAGGTTTAAGTTTAAGGTTGCCTAATATCTTCTCATTGCAGACATCTTATTTCAAAGGTCAACTACATCTTTTCTTTTAGGATGCCTCAAAGAAAGTGAAGTCGGAGACATTTTCCAGAAAGTGCATTTCAGTGAATGCAAAAGCCATTCGGGGGGGGGGGGACTTTAGCTCATCAACTACAAAGGCAATGTTACTTCTGACCAACCCTTTTGAAGGATGAAGTGCAGTTTTCTCGAAGATGTGAGCAATGTCAAAAATATGCTCCGGTATAGCACCAGTTGGCTCATAAATTGTAATCAGTTGTTAGTACTTGGCCCTTCGTCCTATGGGAGTTGGATATCCTCCTACCATTCCTCTTTTTAAGGGGTAGAAAAAATTTCTTCTGTCACGACATATTACTTTTCTACATGGATAGATGCAAAATCTCTCTCTCAAATCATTGCATGTGTGGTTCTAAATTTTATCCAAATAAAAATAATTTCTCAGTATGGCTTTTCCCTAATACTCGTCATCAATAATGAAACTCAGTTCATTGAACAGAGGGTGAAAGATTTCTGTCAGAGCCAAGAGATTAACATAAATTTTTCATCTGTTCATCATCAAGGACTAATGGTCAAGCCTAAGCTACGACTAAGGTCATTCTAAAACTCCTTAGAAAGAAGGTTGAGTGTGTCAAAGGTAAACAGACAAATATGCTTCCCTAGGTTCTCTGGGCTATTCAAACCACACTGATGTCATCAACCGGAAAAACACCATACATGCGTTCTCATGGAATGGAGGCCATGTTACTAGTCAAGTACAATTTCCACAATCAAAGAGAGGTCACTGTAATCTCTTTCAACGAAGGAGAGCTCATTGACTTGCAAAATGAAAATAAAAAGGAGCTTCACTCGCACTCTATCTATTAAAGTAAATTTGAACGAATGTTACCTTGTGATAAGAAGAAATTTAAAAAAAATTGATCGCTCAATACTACAATAAAAATGTCTACGAAAAAATATTTTTCTTGACGATCTAGTTTATAAGAAGGTTTACCCCACTTTGAGAGGACAGTCGATTGACAAGCTTGATCAGACATGGACTGACCCATTCATCATTGACCATCAAGTTGCATCTAGAGCGTTCAAATTGAAGACATGCTCCGAGAACATCTTCGATGAACTTGGAGTGGAAATGATCTCAAAAAACTTTATCCATAGAAAAATATTATTTTTTGTATTTGGTATTAAATTTTAGAAGCAATAATACCATGAAATTTTTCACTAAATTTTTTTATGAAGAGTCAACATATATGTTGATTTAGGAAATGGGCTCGAGGAACAAATAAATCGATGGACCTTATGCCACGACGAAACTTAAGGGATTTGAGTATTCTAAAAAGACAAACGTTAAGCGTTATAATGCCTGATCACACAAAGACGGTTGTAAAAGTGGTTTGACGCTTGGTAGCACATAGAATACTAAAAATCATTTCAATGTTTGGTCACATAAAGACATTAAAAAAGCATTTTGATGCGTAATCAGAAAAGAAAAATGAAAAGTTTTTCGAAGCTTGATTGCACAAATATGACAAAAAAGTGTCATGATGCTTGGTCTCACCAAGACACCTGGAAGGCATTCTGATGCTTAGTCACAAATAAAATGACTGAGAAACATCCCAATGTTTGGTCATCAAGCTACAAATTGCATGTGACGTTCTAAGGAACGAATTTTGTGCTTAGAATTTATTATGAAGACTTGAATTTTTTCTTTGATGAATGATGTTTGTTTCATAAGAAAGATGGTGAATTGTACAAACATAACAACTACTATTTTAAGAGGCAACACGGTCAAACACATGATTATAAATAACAATTGTCCAAAATGACATATTTCATTCAGATGAATGTCTATTACAAAATTCAAGTATTTACAAGAAAAAGGGTTGGATCTATGGATCTTTGGGTTGAGTGTTGGACGACCCATCGTCCACCACATTATTGCCCTCAATTTTCTTGTGATGTTCAGAAGTAGAAGGAGCATCATAGAGCTTCTTGAATTAGAGTATTTGGGATCTACCATCCCCACTCTAGTGAACTAGTCGATCGCAATCTTACGACCCGCCTCTAGGTATTTTACTTATGTGGTGAGAAGTTTTTTGGCGGTCGTCATAATAGACATTCTTTCCAACAATATAACATTTTGCTCTTGGTCTGCAAAAAATCCAATCAGATGCAATCTCCAACTCTACCCGAGCTTTCATTAGATCAGCTTCCTCTTCGACCGTCCCCATCATCACAGGCTCCGCTCTTTCTTAATATTTTCTAGCCTTCTCCTCAAACTTGGCGAGCCTCTCCCTCATAAATATGTAGATGGAAGTCAAATAATGAGTAGAAGCATAATTTAGGAGTTGGTAGCGATATAGCAGATGAAACAATTCCATCAGAAGAAGTTCATCGAGCTGCTGACCAAGGGTTGTCCATAGTTGTAGACAGATATCTTGTGGACATTAAGTTCAAAGGGAACCAATTTCTCTCAATATTAACCAGATCAATACTTGAATCAGAGTTCACATAAACTTTTTGTTGATCTTTTTGCATGATCCCCTTTTCTTGCCTTATGACAGGCTTAGAAGGAAAGGGTCAGGAGAAACAACTTTGCCTTTTTTCCTACACTAAGATGAATCAGATGAGACAAGGCTTTCTCCCAAATCTTCACAACCACCCTCTCCTTTAGCTTGCTTCTGAGGCAACCAATGCTTCCTCTTAGCTATTTCAGACAAAAGGATAGAACCAGTCAAGAATAGCCAAAATACCTCCTGTGTCGAAAGGTGCCTTGACAACCCTTTAGTATCTGTAGAGAAAGAGGAAGGAGTTGTATTATCTCCTGAATCACCTATGAATATCGGAGGAGCTTTTCATTCGATTAGTATTAATTCCTTCTGATTTTATTCTAAATAACAATGAAAGTTTTTGAAATCAAATGAATGAAATATGAACCTGGTATTTGCCTCCTAGATGGGCTAGTTTATTCAGTTTCCTTTTCTTCTTCTCTTACAAGGGAACCATTTGCTTTCTTACTCTTATTTGATACCTTTTTGAGAGCTGCTCAAACCTCTGTTGACATCACTTTCTGGTGAGGGTTTTGTGTCTTTCCTTTAGTGACTAGGATCTAGCCTTTGGACTTTCTTGATGACTATCTTAACATCTTAGAAATGCTACCCACATTCTCCTTAAACATTTCAACTAAATCTTTGTTCTCTACATCGGTTCTATATGTGATCAATAATCTTTAATACCAAGATTAAAGATTACATAAGGGAACCCTGATGAGAATTCCTATAGGACCTCTGTACCATAAGGAAGCCTTACACTGTTCTACATTTTTTTGGACTTCAATACATTGTGTCATCATTCATAATCATCATGATCATCATAAAGATTGAGTTTTCATATCACAATGTTGCAATCATTACACTCATGGGGCTGACTAAAATTATTTGAACCCTTTTTCCCCTAAAATACCCCACTTGAATATTCCAATTCTTCAAAATTCCTAAAAACTGTCATTGAATCACAAGATCCACTTCAAACCATTTGATATTATCATTTAAAGAATTTGAAACCCATGAAATGATCAACCGTGAATAAAAAAATTCAACGCAAATTAAATTTAACGCATTTTTTACTCGATCGTCGAAAAAATGCTCAGAACGACCCTGGATGACGAAGCGAACCGCGCAAGCGTATCCAGAACATCGATTTCATCTAGGGAGGACGTTCATTTCACCGTAAAGAAATGTTCGACAAAAAAATACACTGAGAGATTTAAATAATAATAATAATATTATTATTATTATTATTATATAAAAAAAGTCTTATTATCCTTATTTCAATTCAACCCGCGTATGCATGCAACACGCCTTATTAAATGCATCAATAATATATATATATATATATACACACACACACACACTTATCTTATAATAACTCACGCATGGTATTATTCCCACGTCTCTCTCTCTCTCTCTTGGCTAGCTGTAGGATAAAATTTTTTTTTAAAAAACAATCTCTCTCCCTCTCCTCTATAAGAAAGGTGAAATCCTCTCCTAAAACAAGATCTAAACCTCCTCACACTCTTTTCTAGTTCACGTTACACATTAGCAGCTCCCCACCTCCTTCGCCGGAAACCGCCAACGTTGTTGGAAAATCCGAAGCCGAGCCAACTTTACATAGAGCCTCCCAAACCTTCTTCATCCTTAACAAAATTTGTAGCCCTTGACCTGAAAAACCCAACCCACACCTCCGCCACCGTCGGAAAAGCCCTCTAAAGCTCACTGTCACCTTTCAATTTTGCATGAAAAATCTTCAGAAACTCGCCCAAATTGTTATATTAGCCTTTTTAGGTCCTTAGGAAGCCAAATCAATTATTTCCCATCATTTTGGCGGTTGCTAACACCTCCTCCAAGCGAGGTCAAGTCAACTCCGACGAACTTCTAATCCGACGTAAAAACGACATCAAATTAGTGCCACAAGGAATTGGGGATAAGCTCAAGGAAACCTACTTATTCAAATCTAATTGAGGACAAACCTCTTAGGCTTAGGTATATGTCTTAAATCAAAATAATAATCTTGAATTATCCTCCTTTTCAAATTGAAAAATAGATCACAAAACACCCAAGTATCTGTATGGATGTGATCTACTCTTCGAGCTGAACAAACCAAACCTAAGAACGCAAAATTTGGTTGAGAATCAGTGAAGAACGGACTCCGGGAAGTTCTGACCGTTGGTTCTCTTCCGTGGGTAGCAGCTCTTGGTGTCGCGGGCATGAGGCAGATGACTGCAGCGATTTTATTTATTTATTTTATTCAAGAAATCATTATTAAACTTCAAAATTGCACAACTTTTTGTAGAACACTCCAAAAAACAAACCGAAAGATGCTCTGAACTCAGAAAAATGTGGAGAATTTTAAAAAACTAAAATCATAATTTTTCATCAACTAAATATTTTTAAATTATTTTTTGAAGTTTTGGAGTATTTAAATCATAAAAATTAAAATATAAATGGGAAAAATATGAAATTTGGCAGAGAAATTAAGTGGCTTGGAAACAACCTTCTCATATTTTTTTCAAGTCATTTTGATTCCTCTGTAGAGAGATTTTTTTTAAGTGAAATGGGTCATTTTANCGACAGAGACATTAAGTAGCTTGTAAACAACTTTCTCATATTTTTTTCAAGTCATTTTGATTCCTCTGTAGAGAGATTTTTTTTAAGTGAAATGGGTCATTTTAAATAATTAAGAAAAATAAGAAATATGGGATTTCCAAATCTCCATTGAATTTGTTCTTTGACTTTAAACAGATCTTGAAAACCTTAAAACCATATTTAAAACTATTTTAATAATCATAATTTACTAATTAGGGCAATATGTTTGAATTAGGTTAGGTTAGCCTCACCCGAGCTCAAGCTAAACCAAGTCTAGCCTATTTAGGGTTCATGTTGGTCTCCTAACATTAGTGAGACTGATCTGAATTCATCCCCTTAGGGNTTTTGTTCTTTGAGTTTAAACAGATCTTGGAAATCTTAAAACCATGTTTAAAACTATTTTAATAATCATAATTTACTAATTAGGGCAATATGTTTGAATTAGGTTAGGTTAGCCTAACCCGTGCTTAAGCTAAACCTAGTCTAGCCTATTTAGGGTTCATGTTGGTCTCCTAACATTAGTGAGACTGATCTGAATTCATCCCCTTAGGGTGAACCCAATTTAGACCTAATACTTGTTTAACCAACTTCGGGGTTACATTAGTTAACCTAACCTCAAGTTAGTTAACCCTAAACCAATAGGATTAGTTGATCTAAACCATAGGTTAGTTAACCCCAATCCATAAAATTAGTTATGCCTAAATTTTTGGTTATTTAACCCTAAATTGATAGGATTAGTTAACTTAAACCCTAGGTTAGTTAACTCTATTCCATAGAATTAGCTAAGCCTAAACCTTAGGTTAGTTAACCCTAAACCATTAGGATTAACTAACTGAAAGCTGAAGTTAGTTAACCCTAATCCATATAATTAGTTAACCTAAACTTTAGGTTAGTTAACCCTAAATTAATAGGATTAGCTAAGCCTAAACCTTAGGTTAGTTAACCCTAAACCAATAGGATTAGTTAGCCTAGACCTTAGGTTAGTTAAACCTAAACGAATAAGATTAATAAATCTAAACCTTAGGTTAGTTAAACCTAATCTATAGGATTAGTTACGCCTAAACCTTAGGTTAGTTAACCCTAAACCAATAAGATTAGTTGTTAGTTAAGGTTAGTTAACCCTACACCAATATGATTAGTCAACCTAAACCTTATGTTAGTTAACCTTAATCTTTAGGTAAAACAAACTTGAATCATAGCTTAGCCTTAAGCTAAACCTACCCTAAACCTTAAGTTATAACCTAACCCATAGGTTGAACATTGAAGAACCTTTTGGGTGTAACCTTAAACCTAAGTAAAAACTAAACCCCCTCAACTTGAACATCAATTAAGAAATAAAATAAAACACATCGGGAGGGGTAAAATTTACATAAAACATATTAAAACTTAAATTTAAACAAAACCAAATGCAACAAGGCTTTAAAGCATGACTTTGAGGTTAAGTCAGCTTCAAATTCGTCAACCTCACGAAAACAATAATAAGTGAACAAAAATAGCTCAATTAAACATTTAAAACACCATAATAAGATGTAAACAACCTAAAATATTTCAACACTAAAATCAATAAAGTAACTCAAGGATCAATTAAATCTTAATCATAAAGATCACATAATGCAACCCCTTTTGTTCTAGTTTACGAAGATTTCTTGGACGATGCATTCTATGGATGTTGACATGAATTTTTCGGTCTTGGTGGGCAACCACTCTTCGGACTAAGTAAACTGGGGCACTAGGCGACCCGGGACAACGAAGCCATAGACATCTTAACTAGGTTACCACTAATTAAATAATTAAAATTTTATAAAAAATTGATAAAATATTGTTTGTTTATTCTCTCTACTTATTGATTTATGTATCTCAATGCATGTTCTTTTACTCCTTTTATCAAATATAGAATGCATGTGTTAAGGACAAATAATGAGGAAATAAAAGTTGTTTAGATTATGGAGAACCTATAAATCATAACACTAAGGATTTACTTAGCTTAAGTGAACTTAGCCTTGACTTAGGCTTGAACTATACCTCTACTATCCTTTAATTAATTCATTATAAAATTATCAAAATAAATAAAACTTTTAATAATGAGACTGGAGGACCTGAAGACTTGAAGACCTGAAGACATTTTAGTGTGGAACTAAGATCAGGCTTCGTGGGCAGCTCGTTCAAGATCTCTCTCTAGTTTAAATAACAATTCTTAGGATTATGATGTTGTCTTTTATGACATAAAATTTCTCTTTTTTTAGGCTCCTGCATAGTTCCGATATGCAACATGTCCTAACTTGTTTTGGGATTCTGAGGTAGTCACTCAACGTAAAACCTTCCATCTTTCTAGGCTTTTTTTTGTAGACCATCATTATACAAATCTAAGCTCTAATTAATAAAACTGGCAAGAGTTAACTTAAATTAATATCATCCTAAATTGAGTCAAATATTAGGATAGTTTAGGAGAATACCAAGAACCCACCCTGGATCTTTAATCTCCCATACTTCTCTTCCTTTGATTCTTAAAGCAAAATCTTTCACTTTTGAACCAATCTCTATTTAAAACTCCACAATCATGTTCGTTGAAAACCCTTCCTTTTGAACTCATGAAAACAAAAGATTTTTTATTGTTATCGAGTGTTTTCTTAAGTGATCCATTCGCTTAAGATGTAATTAACTATCGGGGCTTGCCCTTATAGGGAACTTAAAAGAACCCAGACTTAAAATAAACCCTATTTGACTCTCATATCAAGGAATCTGTTGATCATCATGTAAACTTGCAGTTCAAACGGAAGTCATTTATTTCTATAGTTTATTTAATTGAGCTTATTATCAAGTAGTGTATTACCTTTCATGGTGGTACATTACTTGTGGTTAGCTCGATTATCCAAACTGTATGAATCAATGAGATCAGTTTGACCCCATTTTCTTCAAATTAAAATACCTAATTTCTAAATACAATATTACGCTAAACTAAACCACACCCAGCCGCACAACGACCGACAAATTCTCTAGCTACAATTTTTCCTCAACCTCATAAAAAACAACCCAGATCACTTCTGTCATTGGCCCATAATCTCTCAGATTCAACACCCGATTTACAGCCAAGGGGTTGGTGTATTGAATCACTGACAATTGCAGACTAAGAAAGGCCTGCTCCATTGCTTTTAATTGAGAAGAAATTGTTTTACTCATTTTATACAAATCTTCTATAACACTAATCGAGATACCCTACTCATATTAGGAACCCCGTAAGAATCTTAGTTTCTAATCCTTTATCTTGTTTTTCAGATCGATTAAATGGAACGTGCCAAAAAATCATGTACCCATCTGACTCGACTCAGAGAAATAACATATGAAAAAATAGTTAGTGAGACCAAGGAACACTTCTTTTACGCAAGTAAATTATGCAAGTCATCATTGCGACAATCAAATTTGGCTTCACTCGAGTTGGTATAACTCCATAGAAGTTTAAAATCGAGTGGAGCTCTTTGCATAAGGGTAGTCGAAGGCAACAACAAAACTGGTCTCGATAAAAAGATTAAACCATCGTTGAGGTAATCAGTAGCCCGAATATCCACATTCATTCGCTCCAAAATGTTATTTGTATCATAAACATAAGTCTCGTATAACAACCTAACCTTAAGATCAGTAAGCATCAATCTCTCGAATGATCTAATCGAGTGAAAAAATCTGATGAGAATATTTTAGAGTTCTCGAGTTTTAAAATTAAAAATGACCTAAGGATAATCAAAAGAAAAAAATGTAAAGGTTTCATTCAATGTTCATTCAAACCTTTATATTCATTCCTTGTAGGAGTTGAAACGTCTCATCGAGTCCATTAAAGATGTCACTTCGATGCTAAAATCAAGAAAAATAACGATGACAAAATTATATAATATTTTTATTTACTGAAAGAAATATTTTACAACCCGGGTGTTCGCTGTTTCAGATAGAACTAATTCATGGTTCATCAAGCTCATGTACAACACAAGCTCTCCAAAATTATATTTCTCTATCTTCTCTTCTTCAAAGCGTATGTGAGAGATCTAACTGGTGACCCAAAATTCCACCAGTTCATCCTTTAGACTTGCCACCTCAGCTCGAACAGTTTCCATGCACGCTACCTCGGCCTAAAGAACTTCCATATCTGTAAACTTAGCTCAGAGAGCCTCCACATCTGCAACTTGGGCATGACGAACATCCATATCGGCTAACTTGGCTCAGAGAACCGCCACGCTTGCAACTTGGGTTCATAGAGCTTCCATATCCGCAACCTTGGTCCAAAGAGCCTCTATATCCGTAACTAGGATCCAAAGAGCCTCCATATCTTTGTACATAACTTCCAACTCCTCTCGCAAGTTTAATACACTAGCATCCCACTGGAGATCTGCAGCTCGAGTAAGGGAGTCCATAGTCTCATCCATACGGTAGACTAACGACTCATGAGAATCCGTTCTGCAGCTAGTATCCATCTCCAGATCAGCTGGAAGGAGTGTTAAGATTGAAGATGCAATGGACTGGATACCTCTTTGACTGCAACTTGAGCAGAAGGACCAACCAAATCCTCTAGTTAAAGTTGGTGTGTCGTCTCTATGATTCGAAAGTCAATGATATCCACAGTTTCCTCTGTACTAATTAAGCTTGTGTTGCAAGGATAAATTGAAAATCTTAATGAAAAGAAAAGGCTAAGTTATCAATCATTCGCTTTATATCAGAAGTATGGACGTTGTTTGCGACGAGAGGGGGCATACTGCAGTGGAGATTGCCTTCAATCAACGACAAAGGAGTAATATCTTTTGTCAGCGGAGCTTCGTTTTGCATAACTTCATCAACAGAACATTGCAGTGGATCATCTACCTGAGGTGGGCATCACTATGGTCAGTCTTCAAAGTCGGAAGGTGAAGCAAAGCAAAATCTGTTGGCAGAACTTGTGCGACCTTTGCCGAGGGTTCCCCATATTGAGACGCTGGTTGGACGAGACACTGATGAAGTGGTGTAAGAGCAAATACTTTTTCGTCTTTCTTACTCAGTACCTCAATGAGCGGTGTGAAATCAATTGTTTCCTTAAGCTCTTCCACATGAGGCATTTTTGCGGTTGGTTGCTTAGCTTGTTTTGTCGTTTTGGCCAGCGTTTTAGCACCAGTCGTTTTCTTCTCATCTATTTTCCTTTTTTTTCGGTTGGTCGAACCTCCTCACCCACCCGTTTCTTAAGAAATTGGCTAGTACTTTCAGGTTTCTTTTTCTTTCACCTCTAGAGGAGGCGAGTTTTGGAGGCGTGAAGCCCAAAAACCTTCAACAAGGCTTCCTTGCTTATTGGATTTTTAAAACTTGCATATTTGATCGCTTAAATGATCGACTAGTGAGCAGAGGAAATGGGAAATGGTGAAAAGAAAAAAAAAATGATTTTAACGTCCTATTTTTAGGGAAAAGGCAAGGAAATCATAGGATAAAAATTATTGTTATTATTTATTTCTTTATCATGTGTTCAATCATTCTTTAATTCTTATTCTTATGACAATTGNCGGTTGGTCGAACCTCCTCACCCACCCGTTTCTTAAGAAATTGGCTAGTACTTTCAGGTTTCTTTTTCTTTCACCTCTAGAGGAGGCGAGTTTTGGAGGCGTGAAGCCCAAAAACCTTCAACAAGGCTTCCTTGCTTATTGGATTTTTAAAACTTGCATATTTGATCGCTTAAATGATCGACTAGTGAGCAGAGGAAATGGGAAATGGTGAAAAGAAAAAAAAAATGATTTTAACGTCCTATTTTTAGGGAAAAGGCAAGGAAATCATAGGATAAAAATTATTGTTATTATTTATTTCTTTATCATGTGTTCAATCATTCTTTAATTCTTATTCTTATGACAATTGTCATTTTCAAAGAAGAGAATTGGAGAAGTAATTATTTACATCGGGAATATGCCAACACAGATTTCAAGAAGACACTTAGATCACAAAGAAGATTTGTGTTTAGGCATTTGTCATGAAATCGATCAGCCATGAAATCGACCGAACTAAATACTGACCAACCCAACGAAGACTGCACGACCATGTAGCACTCTCTCAACCGACGTCTGCCTTCACAATGGATCAATATTCAACTAAAGACCATCATATCAGTAAAAAATTACTCATCTAACCGAGTGATTATGGGCTGACCGACAAAATTCTAAAAGCCCATTCCTGACAGTTACAAATAAAAAGTTGCAGTAGGAGCAGTTACAGATGTAGAATAACGTCAACAACAATTACAAGACCAATATATGTATTCAGTTACAAATATTTAAGGGCGTAAATGATTATAATTTGTAGTAACATTCCCATTAAATGGAGACACAATCATGACATTTGTGATACCTTACCGAAGAGTTATAAATAGAATGTTCATTTTCATTGTGAGGGGATCCCAAAAGCTCGGCAAAAAACCAATTATTATTTGTTTCTTATTTCTCTTACCTTCATTCGACCAACGATCTATTAATTTGTATTATTCACAAGATAATTTAGAATGCAATATCCTAATGTTTCAAGTGCATTATTTGTAAATGTCCTAATAATATTAACTAATAATATATTATTTAATAACAAATATCATTAAAGAAAAAAACCCATTAATTTGTAGGTAGGGACAAAGTAATCATTTCGACATGTGATCATGAACAAGTTGCTAATATGAAATATGATTTAAAAAAAAAGATAAACTTGGCAAAATAATAATATTTTGGGCATTTACATACATACCATATAATTCTCATGTATTTACATATCTTACGCCTAAAAAGTTGGAGACATCTTTTCATGCATAGAAAATGTGAGGTGTACATAAAAATTAAAGTGTAAGGGTTAGAAATGTAAATAAATCTAAATTGAGTGCTATATGTGTGTAACTATTTCTAATAATGCACCTAATAAAATCGTTGCAAAAAAAATAGGCATTTTCATAGCAAACGTAGGAAGTCGTTTTTACTAAAATTGTCACCTTTACAGAACAAAACATGATTTTAACGATTTCACTACCAACCCTAACCCTAGATCCTTGAACCAATCTAAC
>JXCR01080790.1:0-15118 GCA_002079205.1 Phalaenopsis hybrid cultivar
TGTAAATTATCCTCATCCCCATTTTCATCTTCTTAATGTGACAACACAAAAGATGTTCAAAGAATGTATATGAAATACACCATTTCATGCTTACATAATGTGGTATTCATGTAAGAAAGTGAGGTTTTTAGATGTTTGACATGTAAATAAATAGGAATTAAGGGATATGCATGTAAATCTTCTTTAGTTCATTTGTTTTCTCATATATATTTCAAGAACTGAAATTAATCCACAAAATGATTTACATAAAGCATGGAGGACATTAAAAAAAAAACAGTTTTTATCACCAAATTATCATAATGATAAATGGTGAATAGAATATAAACTATATTCAAAGTGAATTTTAATATTAAATAACTCTGGTCAAGGAGCACTTTATAAAGATTAATGCAATAAGCAAATATGTACAATTGATCAACAAAAGATGCAAATGTACATCTTGGCAATCTTGGCAATGATTTGAATACTTAAAGCCTATGTAAAAAAAATAAAAATCTTGGCAACTGCTTTTGTATGGTCAAATACATCATGAGTCAATCAAGCTTAGAATGAAATCAAATTAGCCCAAAGATTAGTTTGATCAACTGTCAGAATTTATCAGTCAACTAGACAAATAGTGGACTGGTTAATATTATGACTCATCAATTCAACAACACAAACACAATTATTCATCAAATCGACAACCGTTATACTCGTTGGCTCAAATATTTGATTTTGACTATTCATCTCAAATTGAACTTGGAAAGCTAATGAAAAACAAAGACTCATCTCAAATATAACCCATTAATTAATTTTTTTTTTTCCACCAAAAAAGGCATGACAACATCCCAACAATTTGTTTTTAGAAAATAGCTAAAAAAAGGAGGCTTGACAAGTTTTGGAATACATACAAATTTGTATATTAATTACCAATATAGTCTTGACAAGTTTTGGAATACATAGAAATTTGTATATTAATTACCAATATTGAGAAATATAATCAAAATCCTTCTAATATGTAAGCCTGGTTGAAAAAGTCTAATTTATTGAACTACCCAATTTTCTTTACTATTAATTAAATGATCAAAATTTCATACCCCAGCTCAGTCAACATTTGTTTGACTTTCTCTGAAGACATAAATAAATTAGTGTAAGAGCAATGCAAATTAAAGCTAGTTATAAGGAAATTAGACAATGGTTTTTATTTGATTTAACCCCTAAGACCTACATCCTAACCTAAGCATCCTCTCACATGAGATTTCACTATCAATCACTCCAACCACAAGACAATGCNACTCAGTCAACATTTGTTTGACTTTCTCTGAAGATATAAATAAATTAATGTAGGAGCAATGCAAATTAAAGCTAGTTAAAAGGAAATTAGACAATGGTTTTTATATGATTTAACCTCTATGACCTACATCCTAACCTAAGCATCCTCTCACATGAGATTTCACTATCAATCACTCCAACCACAAGACAATGCTTAGGGCATGACCCTATTCCAACACATAGTTATGCTAGTAGGTACGTTAGTTCATCCTAAGTCTTTCAAAACTTTGATTATGATGATTCAATTTCTAAAATATGTTTGCTAATAATATAAAGTGTGAATGGATAAAAAAATTGATTAAGAGGAGAGAATTAGTGTATTTTATCTTTAAATAATTAAGAAAGGATGAGCACTTCATCATAGAAAATTTAAATCCAAATAATTTCTCTTTTTTAATATCTAAATATGTGTGGAATTATAATAATCTAAATCTTTGACTTATACTATACTTTTAGTGTAGAATAGGTAGTTTAAAGAAGCGTTCTTAGCCAACTCATTTCTTAATTGCAAAGTATACTAATATTGATGAATCTTTAAGAGTCCAAGTCAAGTTGTAAATTGTATCAAGATTTTAGGCAGGTCAATGATTAATAAGAAATTATTTTAATTTTTTTTTTAGTTTAATCATAATTCTATATTGTATGTCAAACCATATTCTTAATGTTGACCAATAAAGTATTTAGTGGAGGCCCACTAACTTACTAAGAAGGCTATTTAAGCTATGGATTTATATAACAACTATTTCATAGATTGTTTATATAATTTAGTTTTAAATCAACATTAATTTTAAAATTATTTTCTTTATACAATTAAAATATTTTTTTATTTATTAATAACATTGTTATATTTTAGCTATAATGTTTATTATCCTTGATATATTAAAAAATACCNATTTATTAATAACATTGTTATATTTTAGCTATAATGTTTATTATCCTTGATATATTAAAAAATACCACACACTCAATCAAATAATTAAGTACCCACTGACATACATTAAGGCAACTTCCTGACATCTTCCTTTAAACATTTAAAGAATATTGATTCTTCATCTTAAGCTCATCTTCAAACTGCAAAGCTATCTAGCTAAATTAGGCATCATTATATATGGATTTGCTAATATATGTATGACATATATAACATTTAAATAATTATTAAATTGTAATATACAAAATTTTTTTATCATTAAACCACTAATGGGTTACACATAACTCATATAAGCTCAAAATAATATTCTATAATCATATTGCATGATATTTCATGTTAGAATTATAGATAATTCAATACAAAGAGTTTTTTTTTATCATAGATGTATAACTCTTACGGTACCTACAACTTTAAATTAAACTTTACTATCTGACACTTATTCTTTTAAATATCATGAAATAATTAAGATTTTCATATATTCTAAGATATGAGAATGATATCTTACCNATTCATGTTAGAATTATAGATAATTCAATACAAAGAGTTTTTTTTATCATTGATGCATAACTCTTACGGTACCTACAACTTTACATTAAACTTTACTATCCGAAACTTATTCTTTTAAATATCATGAAATAATTAAGATTTTCATATATTCTAAGATATGAGAATGATATCTTACCAGTTGATGACATATTAGTAAAGAAATTAGTGTCTCGAGTGAAAAGAGTGATTTTATCATTTGATTCCCTATTTATCTTATCACTTTATCTTTTCAAATCCAACTATTTTCTATAAGAAAATGAATAAAACCAACCCTAAAGGGGTATTTGTGTGTACATGGAATTTAAGTTGCACGGGATTTAGTAAATTTGATAAATCCATATTTATAAAAATCAGTGTGTTAAATCCAAAAAGCTGTTTCGTATGATTTGATTTAAATTTGCTTAAATTCATCTATATTTCTTGTGCACTCAATCGATTAAATCCACCAATAATCGGATTTCGTAAATCTAGATTTACATCAAAACATTAAGGGAAGAAAATATTTTGATTTTACATTTTTTCATGTTTGGATGGATCTACATTAAAATCATATGTAAATCCTGTTACTTTTACATTGCCAGACACTGCCTAAGTTTGTTAAGGAAAAAAAAACTTGGTCAAAAGCAAAATACTGAAGATCTTCTCATGACACAAATCTATTATTTTATTGTAATTTCAAAACTTAAAAATTAATATAAAAATATATAATAAATTAGAGTTAATCTAAAGATAATATGCTCAAAATTATAATTGGAATTGATGCTAAAATNGTAGGTTGCACGGGATTTAGTAAATTCGATAAATCTATATTTATAAAAATCAGTGTGTTAAATCCAAAAAGCTGTTTGGTATGATTTGATTTAAATTTGCTTAAATTCATCTATATTTCTTGTGCACTCAATCGATTAAATCCACCAATAATCGGATTTCGTAAATCTAGATTTACATCAAAACATTAAGGGAAGAAAATATTTTGATTTTACATTTTTTCATGTTTGGATGGATCAACATTAAAATCATATGCAAATCCTGTTACTTTTACACTGCCAGACATTGCCTAAGTTTGTTAAGGAAAAAAAAAACTTGGTCAAAAGCAAAATACTCAAGATCTTCTCATGACACAAATCTATTATTTTATTGTAATTTCAAAACTTAAAAATTAATATCAAAATATATAATAAATTAGAGTTAATCTAAAGATAATATGCTCAAAATTATAATTGGAATTGATGCTAAAATTTGATATTATAGACATGCTATTAATATAATATTAAACATTTAATTACATTATCATACTTATGATTATCAAGCATACATATGATCCTTAAAGTTTATATGAGTTTAGGATCATACAATACAATCATCTTGAACATTAGATTATCATAATTTTGCAATGAAATTGGTTAAATTTACTTATCATTGGATAGCTCTCAACAAATTAAATGTATGCACACTTCTTTTAAAAATTAATCTATCTTGTTCACTAATTACAATATCTCTTAAGAATTTTCTTCATGTATTATATCTACAATTGTGATGATAACAATCAATGATTAATGAATTCTATTCAATATCATATGTTTTTCAAAGTTAGGAAGCTTCTAATAAAGGAGGGGGCTAGCAAGTTTTTTCTTTGACCAAGAGGGAAAAAAAAGAGTGGCAAGGGAGGAACTTTGGCTTTGAGGGAGACTCATGTGGTACAAAAGGTCCTAAAGATTAAATCTTACCATCTCACAAGACATAAATAGTCATCGAACTTCAAGCTCTAGTTAGCATAAGATTTAAAGTAAGGATAGAATAGTTACATTTTTTTTTTTTTAAGCACTCTCAGAAATAGGAATCGTGTTATCCTGAAGGGTAAAATACTGCTCACTCTACCAAGTAAAAAGATAAAAATATATGTAAATTAAAAGAATAAGAAATATCATTCCGTCAACACACAATATTGAATTTGATTTATTTTATTATGGCAAAGCAAATTCCTTATGAGTATAGTAGTGTCAATATTGTGTATTAAATAATAAGATCTGAATTTAAAATTCATTAATGATTATTTGATTAAATAATGACAATACTAATTGAAAGATAATTTTTTAATATTTTAGCTCTGTTAATTATATCATTAAAAGATGTGAACGTTTTAGATACCTTAGGTTTATTGTTCAAAGAGATGCCGATATGGATGGGGATGTTATCATGTTATTAGTAGAATTCAAGCTGGTTGGTTGAAGTAGAGGAATGCATAGAGCCCATTGTGTGATGAAAATGTACATCTTAGACTTAAAAAGGAAAATTTTATAAGATGGTGGTGAGACTTGCAATGCTTTATGATGCATAATGTTGGCCTTTAAAAGAGAAGCATAAAACAAATTTAAGTGTTGTTGAGAAGAGAATGCTTAGGGGGAGGGTGACTTAACATTTAGAAATAAAATACGAAACAAATCTATCCTGAAAGGGTTGATGTAGCTCTAATGGCGAGAGTTGTCTTAGATGATTTGATCANCGGTGGTGAGACCTGCAATGCGTTATGATGCATAATGTTGGCCTTTAAAAGAGAAGCATATAACAAATTTAAGTGTTGTGGAGAAGAGAATGCTTAGGGGGAGGGTGACTTAACATTTAGAAATAAGATACGAAACAAATCTATCCTGAAAGGGTTGATGTAGCTCTAATGGCGAGAGTTGTCTTAGATGATTTGATCACATTAAATGTTGACCATCTGGTTGACCATCTAATGATCTGACTAGGAGAGTACATGTTTTACATTCGACTTATATTAAAAAAAGATAGAAATAGACCTAAAAAAATTTGGGCATATTGTATAAATAATGATATTAATTTATTAAAATTAAATTAAAATATAACAATCATTAGGATACAATGGAGAAAAAGGTCCTATTTAGTTGGATAAAAGCTAAATATTCTTATTATTGTTGTAATTATATCTTAATCCGCTGAATTTAAAAAAAGAAAAAAAGAAAAAAATAACTGTGCGAGAATTTGAATGAGACTTGCGTCGGAAAATTCAAAAAAGCAATCAGGTTGCTCCTGCCGGATGTCGGATTCTCGGGCACCTCTTTCTTCGGCTCCGCCATGAATTACAGATTCTGATGAGCTATCCCGACTTCACCGGACTCTCTGTAGAAACGTAGCGGACGAGCTGAATTTGGATCCCATTTAATCGATAGGGTTTGTCTCTGGATGATTGTTAACCTTTTCAATAGTATTATTTTCCAGATGCAGGACTGATGAGAAATTTTGCTTTTATTTTTCTTTTTAATGCAGATGTTGGTGGGCTGTCGGCTAGGTTCGCTTTCAGGGCATAAAATTGTTCTGCTACTTATTTTTTTTGCGTTAATCAGTTTTGTTGGTTTAGTTTTCTCGTTTGATTCTTCGCATGAGTTTAAAATTTTGTTTGTTTGATGTGGGAGTTCTCGTATGGCGCGTGACTTAAATAAACTTCTCTCTGGTTGAGATATTAGGGGTTATCGCAGTTTTGGAAGCTGATTAGCCAATGTAGCTTTTACGTAGATTGAGAACTGTTTTGAAATTTACATTGATTTTTCATTGATTCAGTAACATTCTCTTTAAGGTTTAGTTTCTGGGATTCAGAGGTTCAACTTTTCAAGGCAACTTGCATCATTTTGCGTTTTTGTTTTTGGAAAATTTATATACCATACAATTCCTATGTATTTACATATCCAAGATCAAAAGTTTCATATTTACATTTATAACACTAGTGTTATGAACTTGTGCTTGAAAATATATAGTTCACTTTTAAAAAATAAGTAATAGTGTTATTTTTAATGTGATGTTAAAGATTTGAATGCTATGAATACAAATATGAAAGTTTAGGTTTATCTATGTAAATGCATAAAAATTGTGTGATAGGCATATAGAATTCCTTTAGACTTAAGATTCCTAGTTTCTTAAAATTAAAAAGCTTTATGAACGTCCAAGTTCATCTTGGTCAAATTGCTAAAATCACTTATTATCCTAAATCAGAATCGTCAATTTGCTAACTTTAAGCATGCTTAACTCATAAAGCCTAGATGTCTTCCAAGGACTCGAGTCACCTATTTTACCATTTTGCACAAGATTGAGACTCTGCAAGTTGTTAAGACTAATAAGAGCTACTCAAACCTCATCATTTCAAACATTGAACTCACCTAAGCGATTCAAGAAGTTGCCTTTTGACCTAAGAAGAAATTTCCATGGGTACTTGTCCTCTTCTTAAAACTTGCCCATAGCTCTTGCCTTGCAGTAAGGCTAGCTTATTCACTACAAAAATAACTACAACAATTATGTAATTTTATTGTTATTTTTATCCTATCTTATGCCATTCATTTTGGCCTCAATTTATAAATAAGATTTTGCTGACCAGCATGTTATATGACGTTATTTGTAATTTTCTCATCCTCTTTCTTTGCCTAGATCACAATCTACAATCAGTTCTTGATGTCTCCTTAAGGACTATTGTATCCAACATTCTCAAAGGTTTAGTTCGTGTGGATGGATGTCTAACACAGGAATTAGATCATGGAACATCTATACAAAGAGAATGCATCTCTAACAACTTGTTACCTATGGGCAGCTGAATTAGATAGACGATCGTATATAAACAACAACAACAAAACCTTTATCCCACTAAGTGGGCCGGCTACATGAATCCTTTTTCTCCATTGTGTCCTATTTAGTGTCATATTTTCATTTAATTTTAATTAATTAAGATCATTTTTTATACAATATGCCCAAGTCATCCTAGGCCTACCTCTACNCAGTTCTTGATGTCTCCTTAAGGACTGTTGTATCCAACATTCTCAAAGGTTTAGTTCGTGTGGATGGATGTCTAACACAAGAATTAGATCATGGAACATCTATACAAAGAGAATGCATCTCTGACAACTTGTTACCTATGGGCAGCTGAATTAGATAGACGATCGTATATAAACAACAACAACAAAACCTTTATCCCACTAAGTGGGCCGGCTACATGAATCCTTTTTCTCCATTGTGTCCTATTTAGTGTCATATTTTCATTTAATTTTAATTAATTAAGATCATTTTTTATACAATATGCCCAAGTCATCCTAGGCCTACCTCTACTTTTCTTCACATAAGTCGAATCTAAAACATCTACTCTTCTAATTGGATTATCAGATGGTCGACGTTTAATGTGACCAAACCATCTAAGACGACTCTCTAATTTTGTCTGTCACTAGTGCTACACCATCCCTAACACGGATATATTCATTTCGCATTGTCTCTAAGTGTAAAACCACTCATCCACCTAATCATTCTCATCTCGACAACACTTAACCTACTTTTATGCTTCTCTTTTAAAGGCCAACATTCAACACCATATAGCTTTGCAGGTCTCACTACCATCTTATAAAATTTTCCTTTCAGTCTAAGCGGTATTTTTCTATCACACAATAGGCCCGAAACATTCCTCTACTTCAACCAACCAACTTTAATTCTACTAATAACATCCCTATCAATATCACCATCACTTCGAACAATAGACCCGAGATATCTAAAGCGTTCACACCTTTTTATAATGTGATCACCCAAAGTTACATTCCATGTATTCAGTTTTAGTTCTACTCAAACAAAGGCCTTTAGACTCCAAGGTAGTCCTTTATAATTCAAGTTTTTCCTGAGTTTTTTTTCTCGTCTTATCCACGAAAAGGATATCATCAGCAAAAAGCATACACCAAGGTACATCTAAGGGTGTAATCGAGTCGAACACGAGCGAGCCCAGGGTCAGCTCATGCTCGGCTTGTTTATATTTCGAGCTCAAAAAGTATGTTCGTGTTTGACTAGATTGCTAACACGATTTATTCACGAACAAAGAGTCATTTTGATAGTTTTAATCACATAGCCGTAAGATGTTAAAGGTTGGGGCAAGATTTAAAAATTATTGTTTATATTAAAACACCATTTTAATCTAATTAATCATTTTTATTCTATTTTCTTAATTAATACTTTTAATTGATTATAAATCTTTGTAGCCTTGTAATCAATTAATTTTTTAAAAAATACTATACTACTCATCAATATATATATATATATATATATAATTGATGAGTAGTATTTCGAACCAAAATGAGCCAAACACGAATGAATAAATTTTTTTTTCATGTTCAGCTCGTTAACTTTGTGAATGAGCCGAACACGAGCTGTTCGCGAACAACGAGCTGTTCGCGAACAACGAGCCATTTTGACAGCCCTATGTACATCATCATGTAAGTGTCCAGTAAGACCATCCATAACTAAAGGAAAAGATATGGGCTTAAAGCCGATCCNCGAATGAGCCGAACACGAGCTGTTCGCAAACAACGAGCCATTTTGACAGCCCTAGGTACATCATCATGTAAGTGTCCAGTAAGACCATCCATAACTAAAGGAAAAGATATGGGCTTAAAGCCGATCCCTGATGTAAACCAACAGAAATAGGAAAAAAATTGGTCAATCCTCTTGTTCGAACACAAGNAAACAAATTTTTCTTTATGTTCAGCTCGTTAACTTTGCGAATGAGCCGAACACGAGCTGTTCGCGAACAATGAGTCATTTTGACAGCCCTAGGTACATCCTCCCGTAAGTGTCCAGTAAGACCATCCATAACTAAAGGAAAAGATGTGGGCTTAAAGCCGATCCCTGATGTAAACCAACAGAAATAGGAAAAAAATTGGTCAATCCTCCTGTTCGAACACAAGTAAAAGTTTTTGTATACATATCTTTAATGACTTGAATATAAGTCATATCAACACCTGTCTTCTCAAGAACCCTCCAAAAGATATCTCTTGCAACCTTATCGTAAGCTTTTTCTAAATCAATAAAAAATTATATGTAGATCCTCCTTATTATCCCTGAATTTTTCCATCAAGCCTCTCAATAAATGTATAGCTTTCATAGTAGACCTGCCTGACATAAATCCAAATTAATTATAAGAAATCTTTGTAACACGTCTTAACCTATGTTTAATTACCCTCTCCCATAATTTTAAATTATGACACATCAACTTAATTCCTCTATAATTGACACACTCTTGTGCATCCCCTTTATTCTTAAAAATGGGGACCAAAATACTATTCCTCCACCCCTCATGTATCTTCTTAGTTTTTAAAATAATATCAAAGAGTTTAGTAAGCCAAGAACTCTCAAATCTTGTAAATATTTTCACAATTCAATTGGTATATTATCAGGCTCTAGAGCTTTTCCACCCTTGGTTTTCTTTAAAGCCTCGTCAACTTTTTTTTTACTACTGCAACGATAAATATGAAATATTTTATTATTATCAACGATATTAAGATCACTAAGGTCGATCGTATTTTCCGAAACTTCATTAAAAAGTTTATCAAAATAATCTACCCACATATTTTGAATATCTTTTTATAAGAAAAAACACTTTTTTATTTTCATATTTAATATACTTTATTTGAATTAAATCCTTACTTTTCTTTTCTCTTCGTTTGGCTAGTTTATACATATATTTTTCACACTTCTTAGTATCTAATCTATTATAAAGATCACTAAAATCAAATTTTTTAGCATCACGGATTGTTCTCTTAGACTCCCTAGGGCCATTTGATATTTTTTTCAGTTCTCTAAGCTTTTACATTCAATCCAATTTTTATAACATATCTTCTTATATTTTATCTTTTTTTTGCACATTATTATTCCACCACCAACTATTTTTATTTATAAAAACATCTTCTTTTGATTCTCCATGTATAAATTTTAATATTTGTTTAATAATTTTTGTTACTTTATTCCACAGAATTTGCTTCTTCATGAACATCCCAAATTTTAAAATNGTCTTCTCAAGAACCCTCCAAAAGATATCTCTTGCAACCTTATCGTAAGCTTTTTCTAAATCAATAAAAAATCATATGTAGATCCTTCTTATTATNCGAACACAAGTAAAAGTTTTTGTGTACATATCTTTAATGACTTGAATATAAGTCATATCAACACATTTCTTCTCAAGAATCCTCCAAAGGATATCTCTTGCAACCTTATCGTAAGCTTTTTCTAAATCAATAAAAAATCATATGTAGATCCTTCTTATTATCCCTGAATTTTTCCATCAAACCTCTCAATAAATGTATAGCTTTCATAGTAGACCTGTCTGACATAAATCCAAATTAATTATAAGAAATCTTTGTAACACGTCTTAACCTATGTTTAATTACCCTCTCCCATAATTTTAAATTATGACACATCAACTTAATTCCTCTATAATTGACACACTCTTGTGCATCCCCTTTATTCTTAAAAATGGGGACCAAAATAGTGTTCCTCCACCCCTCAGGTATCTTCTTAGTTTTTAAAATAATATTAAAGAGTTTAGTAAGCCAAGAAACTCCCAAATCTTGTAAATATTTTCACAATTCAATTGGTATATTATCAGGCTCTAGAGCTTTTCCACCCTTAGTTTTCTTTAAAGCCTCGTCAACTTTTTTTTTACTACTACAACGATAAATATGAAATATTTTATTATTATCAACGATATTAAGATCACAAAGGTCGATCGTATTTTCCGAAACTTCATTAAAAAGTTTATCAAAATAATCTACCCACATATTTTGAATATCTATTTATAAGAAAAACACTTTTTTATTTTCATATTTAATATACTTTATTTGAGTTAAATCTTTACTTTTCTTTTCTCTTCGTTTGACTAGTTTATACATATATTTTTCACACTCCTTAGTATCTAATCTATTATAAAGATCACTAAAATCAAATTTTTTAGCATCACGGATTGTTCTCTTAGACTCCCTAGGGCCATTTGATATTTTTCTCAGTTCTCTAAGCTTTTACATTTAATCCAATTTTTATAACATATCTTTTTATATTTTATCTTTTTTTGCACATTATTATTCCACCACCAACTATTTTTATTTATAAAAATTTTTTCTTTTGATTCTCTAAGAACAATCTTTTGCTACATGTTTAATAGTGTTTGTTACTTTATCCCACATCACATTTGCTTCTTAATGAATATCCCAAATTGTATAACTTTTACTATTTGTTTAATAATTTTTGTTACTTTATTCCACAGAATTTGCTTCTTCATGAACATCCCAAATTTTAAAATCTTGAAATTTACTCATAAAAATAATTTTATTTGTGTCTTTTAGGTACCCCATCTAATTCTACGACGATGATTCCTAGTATTCTTTATTTTACAACTCTTTATCTTAAAATATAGAAATAATAATCAATGTTGAGTAATTAAATCTTCACTTGGAATGAATGACCTTACTATCATTACATTCTCAATGACTCTTCTTCTCATAAGAAAATAATCAATTTGTGTTTTATTAGATCCATTCTTATAAATAATAATATGTTTATCTCTTTTCTTGAATAAAGTGTTAGCAATAAAAAAAATCATCCGCTAAAGTAAAATCTAATATAACTCTATCTTCTTCATTAATTACTCCAAAATCGTAACCATCGTGAATATTTCTAAAATCTTCTATCACTCTACCAACATGTCCATGTAAATCTCCTCTAATAAAAATTCTTTCTTCAAGAGGTATCATTTGTATTAAGTCTCCTAAGTTATTCCAAAATTTATATTTAGAACCTATATTTAAACCTACTTGAGGAGCATAAACACTTATAATATTAAAAATTTTGGTANATGCTAAAGTAAAATCTAATATAACTCTATCTTCTTCATTAATTACTCCAAAACCGTAACCATCGTGAATATTTCTAAAATCTTCTACCGCTCAACCAACATGTCCATGTAAGTCTCCTCTAATAAAAATTCTTTCTTCAAGTGGTATCATTTGTATTAAGTCTTCTAAGTTATTCCAGAATTTATATTTAGAACCTATATTTAAACCTACTTGAGGAGCATAAACACTTATAATATTAAAAATTTTGGTATCATCAATAATCTTAAAGGCCATAATTCTATCTCCAACTTTATTAATTTTTACAAAATTATCTTTTAAACTCTTATCTATAATTACACCTACCATATTTCTAGTGCGACTCTTACCTAAGCTATCAATCTCTTTAGCATTTTCTCCAACTCATTTAGTTTCTTAAACACATAAGATATTTATATTTCTATGAATCATAATATCAACTAATTTCATTAATTTACCAGTAAAAGTNCAAACTCTTATCTATAATTACACCTACCATATTTCTAGCGCGACTCTTAGCTAAGTTATCAATCTCTTTAGCATTTTCTCCAACTTATTTAGTTTTTTAAACACATAAGATATTTATATTTCTATGAATCATAATATCAACTAATTTCATTAATTTACCAGTAAAAGTACTTATATTCCAAGATCATATCCTAATATTAGTTTCATAGACTAACTTCATTACCCACAATTGTCCATAAAGTGGGAACACTTGCTTATGTGATACTACACCCAGGAGCCGATGTAGCGGCACTTGCACACTTTTCACTGTATTCAGACCATACAGTGTGTCGCTTCCAGGGGATGCCCTAACACTTAACAATGATCAAAATGTTTCATGTCATGCATTTTCGACAAATTTTACACTGGCTGTCAGCTACTTAACGCAATCCTTCACTTTTCACATCCGAGCTTAGGACCGACAATGATAATGTTAGACGATTGTATATAAAAATGATCCAAAATATCACAATTGCCTTCTGCAAAGTACTCCACTTATTCATACTCCACTCATTCTTTTTCTCCTCCTAGATCACAATCTACAATAAGTTTTTGATGTCTCCTTAAGGACTGTTGTATCCAACATTCCCAAAGGTTTAGTTGGTGTGAATGGATGTCCAACACAAGGAAGTAGATCATGGAGCATCTATACAAAGACAATGCATCTCCAACAACTTGTTACCTATGGCCAGCTGAACTAGATAGACGATTGTATATAAAGATGATCCAAAATATCACAATAGTTTTCTGCAAAGTACTCCACTTATTCATAATTCTCAAGCGTACTATTTATTTGGTTCTTTGGTTTATTGATGACATGGAGTATTAGAATTGCTGCACCATTTCTCATCAATGATGATCACTCTTAGAAGAGCGTCTTGTGTTTTGTTCATTATTGTTCCTTCAAATGAAAGATGCAGCTTCCTTATGACTTGGTAGAAATCTTGGATACTCAAACTCTAATATTGTTCAAAATGCTATTAGTAAATTATTTTTTGTTTTTTGGATGTGGAAAGACATACCAATTGACCATGTCTCCTAATTCTAATCAACCATTTCTCACCTCACAATCGACAACNCATTAGTAAATTTTTTTTGTTTTTTGGATGTGGAAAGACATACCAATTGACCATGTTTCCTAATTCTAATCAACCATTTCTCACCTCACAATCGACAACGCTATAAAATGTAGCCCACTTTCACCACCTTTAAAGAGGAACTATTTTGATGGTTCTTGTGTTTTCCTTTGGAAAGCATCACTAGATTCTTAGACTTCTGGAAACAATTCATTACCAGTTGTTGTATCAAAGCGGTTAAAGGATTTTCATGCTCTTCTTAACCCTTTGACAACAAACTAGTGAGCCCCTTTGCCAATTTATTAAATCTTTTCAATGAGAATTTTTGGATGTCAAAGACTTGGACTTTTGTCATAGCTTAAGGCAGTACTCATTTAGGTCTTTGGAAAGACCCTTTTAGATATACGTTTGATTTAAAGAAGCCAGAGACATTTGACCGAGTCGCTTGAACTCACTAATATATCTATCTATCTATCTATATATATATATATATATATATATATTCTTAAAAGANAGGAAACAATTCATTACCAGTTGTTGTATCAAAGTGGTTAAAGGATTTTCTTGCTCTTCTTAACCCTTTAACAACAAACTAGCGAACCCCTTTGTCAATTTATTAGTCCTTTTCAATGAGAATTTTTGAATGTCAAAGACTTGGACTTTTGTCATAGCTTAAGGCAGTACTCATTTAGGTCTTTGGAAAGGCCCTTTTAGATATACGTTTGATTTAAAGAAGCCAGAGACATTTGACNCACTACTCATTTAGGTCTTTGGAAAGGCCCTTTTAGATATACGTTTGATTTAAAGAAGCCAGAGACATTTGACAGAGCCGCTTGAACTCACTAATATATATATATATATATATATATATATATATATATTCTTAAAAGAATCGGTATTTAACAAAGGCCCAAATACCGATTCCCTTGCGCTAGGCCCCCAAGGAGTCAACGAGCCCGCGCCATGTGCTATTATTTGAGGACCACCACATCACGGAGATTTGAACCCTTGACCTGAGGGGACTTACAGAGAACTCTGCCAACTAACAGGCAAGGCTTGTGCTATATATATATATA
>JXCR01080794.1:6326-19140 GCA_002079205.1 Phalaenopsis hybrid cultivar
AAGGGGATTTGGGGAGAAAAAGTTTGAAAAGGATGTAGGGTAGTATGTATGAGGAAAAGGAGGGAAGGGATTGTTCTTATGTGTTGTTTTGTGTTGGCTGCAATTTTTTTTTCTTTTCGTGCAGTGATCCTAACGACCTCTACGACTGTGAGAAAAACATTTACCTCTCAAACAGTAGATCATTCTATATCTTTGCTAATTTTCTTTTGATTTTTGTCAGCGCAGCCCCTTTTGAGTTTTTTCCATCACTTATTACAATTTTGTTGTTGTTGACTCGTTGATTTTGGTTCTGAATCATACAAATTAGTATCAGAGCAAAAATGTTGGAGGGGTGGCAGAAAAGAAAGTTGATGTGCTGGAAGGAGAGGTATGACAAATCAGATCAGGAATGAAAGAATGGTTCCCCACCATGGAGATCAGGTTTTCTTTCATAGAAAACTGAATGGAGGATGAATTCGACAACATAGGAGAAATGCATGAGATGATGAAAAAGCTCATGGAAATGCAATCCAAGGTCATGCTGATCGCTCCAGATGCAAATCATAACCAAAGGTTGATAAGGGAATCCTTGATCAGGTAAAAAGGGAAGAAAATCGAACGAAATGACAACAAGGAAGACATCATCAATGACCAAGAGCGCACCCCTAAGACTCCGAGATGAGGGAGAGTGGACACTTCTGATTGGGAAAAATGATGGATTGAGGAAAATGATGGAGCTCGCCCGGATGATGGAGGATAAGAAATATGTGAAAAATACCAATAAAAGCGGAAACACTAGAGGATTCTACAAGAGCGCCTTGGCAACCACGACATCGAGGACCCAGACGATGTCATTTCAGAAAGACGCCGAAGGAGAAGAATACTTGGGCCCATCCTGGGGGAAATTTCAAGCACCTCACTAATGCATAAGCCCAGAATACAAGCGCAAAAGAATTATGTTACCAATGTGACGAGAAATATACCTCAGATCACTGTTCAGATCCTTATAGTTCAGGAGACATAGAGTGAGGAATCGGAGGATGACCCGTTGGAGGATGAGCATTTGCATTTAGATTTAATGGAGATATTCCTCAATTCGGTGGTAGCACACCATGAAAGTGGGGGGGGGGATCGATGAACAACTGATTGTGGTGTTGGTAGATAGCGGGGCCACACATAACTCTATCTGAAATCAGGTCGTGGAGAAGCTAGGGTTGGAGTTGGATACTACATGGAGCTTAGGTGTCATGATGGGGACAGAGAAGGTGGAGAAAAGTCGGGGAATTTGTAAGAAGTTGATTTTGACACTACATGACCTACAGGTGGTGGAGAACTTCCTTCCCTTAGATTTGAGAAACACATATGTGATTTTGGGGATGAAGTGGTTGTGAATGCTTGGGGAGATGAATGTCGATTGAAAATCCCAGACGATAGAGTTCCAAGTGGAGGGTAGGAAGGCGGTGCTGAGAGGAGATGCTAGTTATGCAAAATTATGGTGTAGCTCAAAACCATGATAAAGTCGATACGAGGGGCAGGGATGGCCAGCTTGGTGGAGTTGCAGAGCATTGAGGAGATTCAAGATCCAGAGTTGGTAAAGTTTCCGCGAGCGGTCTAACAGCTCATATAGCAGTTTATAGTCGACTTTTAACAACCGAGTGGGTTACCAACCCCAACGGAGCACGAACAAGCTATTACATTAAAGGAGGGTATTCCTCCTATCAATATCAGATCATATAGGTACCCTCAGGTTCAGAAGAATGAGATAGAGAAGTTGATCCGATAGATGCTTGAGGCCAAGATTATGAGACCTAGTGTGAGTCTCTTTTCTAGTCCAGTCTTGTTGGTGAAGAAAAAAGATCGTAGTTGAAGATTTTGCAAGGAGATGGTGTTGGATAAGTTTCATAGTCATGTGATTGATGAGTTCTTGGATGAGCTTTATGGGGCAGTCATTTTCTCAAGAATTGATCTTAACTCGGGATACCACAAGATCAGGATAAATCCAGTGGATGTGCACAAGACAACATTCAAAGCACATGAAGGATATTATGAGTTCTCGGTGATGTTTTTTGGCCTCACCAACAGTCCAGCCACATTTCAGTCCCTCAAGAATAGGATTTTTCAACCTTATCTCCGGAAATTTGGTCTGGTCTTCTTTGATGACATTCTAGTCTGCAGTCGAATAGAGACATAGCATGTGGAACATCTGAGGACAATATTGGAGAAGTGACGGAGCATCAGTTATATGTCAATTCGAAAAAATGTTCTTTTGCACAGCTATAGTGGAGTACCTTGGGCATATGGTGACCAGGCCATGAGCAGCTGCAGGCCCATCCACGACTGAGGCTATGTTGGAATGGTACAATACAATAGCATGGCCACTGAAAGAGCAGCAGAAGAAAGACAATTTCAAGTAAGGGGAAGTCACGACACAGACCTTTGAACAACTAAAGAGGCTAGTATACCAGTAATAGCACTTCCAGATTTCGGTAGACCATTTATGGTAGAGAGATCCATTGGGGTATGGATTGGGAGCAGCACTCATGCAGGACCAATGGTCGATTGCTTACTTCAGTCAAGGGCTCACCGCTAGGGAAAAATTCAAGTCAATTTATGATCAGGAGTTGATAGCTATTGTATTTGCCATTCAGAAGTGGCGGCTACCAGTTGGGACGACAAATTCTTTTCAGAACACTTCAGAAGAACTTTTAGTAACTGTTTAGGACTCAGTGCAGACACATAAGAGAGTAAAGTTTAGGACCCAGTGCGAGACTGACTTCACAACGCATAATGTCCAGGTGGAACTAGTTCACCAACGCACCCATTAGGGAGATTGAACAGACAATCCTGAGGTCCGAATGAGTTGATCGTACTTTCCCAAGTAAGAAATGAGTAAAACATGTCAACAGAAGAAATGTGATTTAGTCTAAGAGGGACAGACACATTACTGATATATGAACATAATATTTCCTTATTTAAATGGAGAGAGAAGTTATTCCCTAGCGGAGTCTCCAGAAGCTGTCGACACTAAAAAATTGGGGGAGTTGCTCGTAATAAACTGTCGGTCACATAAATCGAAATCTCGTCATTCGCTTCGGAAGGACACCTTAATTTACATATAAATTTAAGTTTAGAAAAATATGAAAATCAAACTGACTCCATATTTTTTTATAGTTTAAATGAAAGAGCGTTTTACTTCAAATCTTCTATCTATCCCGCGGGATAAACACAAGACTTGAGAATGAGACTCGATCAAATAAAATAAGAAATATATGACGTTTGTTTAGTCTGCGAAACCATTTTATTTGCCAACAAATTCCCCTATTTAATATGAAAAATTAAATATGGTTTATTTTAAGCTGAGTTCAGCAAAGCTTCTTATAGGGGCAAACCACTATAGTTAATTACATCTTAGACAATCGTAGTTACCTAAGAATACTCTCGATAAAAATCCGGAAATATTATCTTCAAAGATGTCAAAAGTATAGGACTTTTCAACGAAATCGGACAAGGAGGTGTGAGAAAGGAATGGTTCAAGTTTGGAAAATTTATTATAGAATCCAAAGAAAGAAGAACTAAGGGATGTCATAGATCCGAAGGAGAACCAAGGTAACTTCCCAGTCTACCCTATGGTTTGGCTTCAATTTCAAGAAAAAATTATTCAAGTGTTTCATCCTACAAATTTTATTTATTTAGGGTTTACATTCTTATGAAACGATCACACAAACAGCCTGAAATATGTGAGGATTTAGGTCATGACGGACAACAACCTCGGAATCCTAAAGGGCTTATATTGCACAGTAGAGTTGTACAAATGCTTAAAAGAAAAGTTGAAGATTTATGTTGCACCACGCGAACGACCTCGAAATCCTATGAATTGTTGTTTAATTCTAAGGAAGGAATGATTTAGCTGAGAAAAACATGTTCTGCTGTTGAAGATGGTCGTGCTGCCCACTGCGCTAGCTCTAAGTTCCTTGTCGTGACGAGTTTAAGTTTTCTAGGGTGTCAGGTTATGATGTCAAATCCAGCGGCCCTATGGTTGTAGTTCTTTAAACATTTTATAAGGAACATGTTGAAATTGTACAGTGTATAGCATAACAGTAGAGTATGTAGCACATGACAAACAGTAGAGAATGCGGTAAAGAGAACAGTACAACATGCAGTAAAGAAGAAGTAGACATTACAACAAGAAAGTGACTACCATAAAGTAATATGTTGTAAACAAAAAACAAACTCGTATACTTGGGAGATCCGTTGTTCCTTAAGTGTAATTGATGCAACATACACAAGCTACAAAATTTGAGAAAGAAGACTGAAATGCTTTATATAAACGAAAACAANCATGTTGTAAACAAAAAACAAACTCGTATACTTGGGAGATCCGTTGTTCCTTAAGTATAATTGATGCAACATACACAAGCTACAAAATTTGAGAAAGAAGACTGAAATGCTTTATATAAACGAAAACAAAGAAGCATCATCCAGAAATCTCGAGAAAAATCGTCAAAAGACTTATGACAAGAAAAATGCGAGGAAATTGATGAATCGACAAATCGATGAAAATCATAGAAAAACACGGGAAAATCTTGAAAAGAGACCACCCAAAAATTCCAAGAAAACATATGAAGAAGTCCGAAAAGAGGGGACCGNACATCATCCAGAAATCTCGAGAAAAATCGTCAAAAGTCTCATGACAAGAAAAGTGCGAGGAAATTGATGAATCGACAAATCGATGAAAAACATAGAAAAACAAGGGAAAATCTTGAAAAGAGACCACCCAAAAATTCCAAGAAAACATATGAAGAAGTCCGAAAAGAGGGGACCGCAAGCACTCGGGTCGGGGCTAGGCTCAACTATATGTTAGTACTCGAGGGTCGTCGAAGGCTACTCGTCACCTGGATGTATAAAGCCCGCCACTCAACTAGAAGGGTGTCTTATCGAACCTAACTCAGAAGAGTACTCCTTAGCCCAAACAGTTAATCAACAAGTAAACAACCAATGTTTAAAATGTATTTAAAATTTATATTGCACATAGATTTCAAGCTTACAAAAGAGGCTATATCAATTTTATTTGTAGCGAAAAACATATTTTTGTTTTAGAAAAAGATGTATCTGTTCTTATCAAATTTGTNTTAGCATGCACATAGATTTCAAGCATACAAAAGAGGCTGTATCAATTTTATTTGTAGCGAAAAACATATTTTTGTTTTAGAAAAAGATGTATCTGTTCTTATCAAATTTGTTTTTTATCAATTTTGAAAAGTAGTTGTCCACGAGTCGATCGCGCTGTCGGGCGTAGGTCCACCAACAACCTAAGAAGATTCGAGTCAACTCCCGCTAGTCTTATGTCGGTGAATGATACTGTCATCCTACAGCTCACCGAGTTCCTGAATCGGATCCTGATAGGTTCCTGAATCGGATCCCAATGTCGTAGAATGACATATCATTCTGCTCTATCTCCGGTGTGTCTTTGTCATCACCGCCCTAAGCCCAAAAATAAGACCTACTTGAGACCTTGTTTGATGGTTTCACATATAGCAAAAGGCTATACGTGAACACATATGTATCAGACATAAGCATAAAAAATCGAACTAAGAAGCAAGAAAAAAAAAATAAAATTGGTGTGAGAGAGAGGAGAGACTGATCCACCTAAAACATCGAAAAGAATGAATGATGAATCAGCTCTCAAAACTTATAACGAAAAGACCCGAAAAGNCCGAACTAAGAAGCAAGAAAAAAAAATAAAATTGGTGTGAGAGAGAGGAGAGACTAATCCACCTAAAACATCGAAAAGAATGAATGATGAATCAGCTCTCAAAACTTATAACGAAAAGACCCGAAAAGGTAGGTCCCAGGATCAATCGAAAGGAGGACAGCAACTAAGGCTCTTGGCCAAGGCAACCCAAAGGCTTTCGGTCAAGGCAACCTAAAGAACAAGAGAGGCTCACGACCAAGGCAACTCAAGGCACAAGAAGCTCACGGTTAAGGGAAGCCAAACAAACGATATAAGGATCTTTGATATACATAAGAGAGTTCAACATATAATCATAATTTCAATTCACCTACAATTCTCCAAGTAGCTCAAGCCCAACAAGGACTAAATCACACCAAACAACCTCCAATAGGTCACGGGTGAGGACTGCAAGAGGAACAAATCTCGATGGNCTTTCGGTCAAGGCAGCCTAAAGAACAAGAGAGGCTCACGACCAAGGCAACTCAAGGCACAAGAAGCTCACGGTTAAGGGAAGCCAAACAAACGATATATGGATCTTTGATTTACATAAGAGAGTTCAACATGTAATCATAATTTCAATTCACCTACAATCCTCCAAGTAGCTCAAGCCCAACAAGAAGGACTAAATCACACCAAACAACCTCCAATAGGTCACGGGTGAGGACTGCAAGAGGAACAAATCTCGATGGTGAGCTCACGGGTAGGGCAAAAAGGGAGGATGCTAACTCAACCACATCACAAACACACGGCTAGGGACCGTGAGATGAGAGGAATAGGCCCTCAGGTAAGGGCTGCAAGGCAACACAAAAGCAAGGCAGACAATCGCCAATGATACTCACGAGTAGGAGAGCAAACCCCACAAAGTTTTCGGATGAAGGTAGTAGGGAGAAGTCACTATGCCCACTGCCAACCCCACACCAGGATTCAGAGGCAAGAATAAACATAAGACCAGAGAATCGAGCCCCAAACCGTGGCATATATCATAGTAAAACTGGGTCCAAGCAAATATCAAAACTGCAGCCTTATAAACTTCCAAACCAATCCGTCAAAACCAGCTAACAGTTCTCAAATAAGGACAACATAGTACGCCAAAATAGGCTCTCAGGTAGGAGCTAAGGCCAACAAAAATCAAAACCCAAGCCACCTCTCGGGTAGGGGCAGGACAAGGCAAAACCGAGCTCCTAGCCAAAGCCAAACCGAGCCACAGCTGAAGTTCAAACCGAGTCAACAACTAGGCTAAAAAACATCTCTATGCCCTCAAGACATCAAAATATAGAACTACCATATGTTTCAAACAAGAATAACTATGGAACTCCTCCAAATCAAAATAAATTCTTCCACAACATGTATTTTTAAGCCAAAAACACTCACAAGATATCAAAACCGAGCCCCTAGCATGGGTTAAAGCAAATAAAACCAAACCCTCCCACAGCTATGGAGCAGAGGTAGGAATAAACACAAAAAATGGGCTCTCGGATAGGAGCTAAGGCAAGCAAACCAAGATCCCAAATAAAGCCAAAAGCAAACCCCTCAAAGCCCATATGTGAAGCTTAAGCAGTTAGGACAATGTTTCAACNACAGGAATAAACACCAAAAATGGGCTCTCGGATAGGAGCTAAGGCAAGCAAACCAAGCCCCCAAATAAAGCCAAAAGCAAACCCCTCAAAGCCCATATGTGAAGCTTAAGCAGTTAGGACAATGTTTCAACCAAAACCAAAAGTCAAGCCTAAACAGAACCAACATCCCATGCACTTCCAAGGTGAAAACCAAGCCCCCAATAGAGGTCAAAACCCAACCATAGTAAAAGTTCAAAACCCATGCCATCTAAGGGTTAAAGAATACCCATATGCCCTTGAAACATCAAAATATGGAGCCAAANTAAAACCAAAAGTCAAGCCTCAACAGAACCAACATCCCATGCCCTTCCAAGGTGAAAACCAAGCCCCCAATAGAGGTCAAAACCCAACCATAGTAAAGGTTCAAAACCCATGCCATCTAAGGGTTAAAGAATACCCATATGCCCTTGAAACATCAAAATATGGAGCCAAAATATGTTTTAAACTATAACANTTTTTAATTTAATTAGGTTTAATGATTTAAGTATTCAGAAAATGGCTAGTTTTGTCAGCTCCAATCTCTGTTAAGAGGATCGAACTATCTTAGTGAGATCTCAATTTTATCAACTATAATATGAAAAGGTGAATTTATTTTAGATAAGTTAATGTTAGTTTTATATTTTATATCATTTTAAAATTAGGGCATTTTAGGAATAAAATTCGAGATTTTAGTGTGTGATGAAAATACATAAGACTTTAGACATATATATGTACATTCCCCAGCTTAAAAACAGACTAGTGGTTGCTTAGGTTTTGTAGCAGTTATTGAATTTTAATTGATCGAGTCTTACTTTTTTTTTTTTTTGGAAAATTATATAACACAATTTTTAAATATTTACATATCTAACAAGCAAGTTTGATGTTTACACTTAAAATTCCTTGGTGTCATGAAGTGATGCATGACAAAGTGTATTTTACTTTTAAGCAAATAGTGCTTGTAATATTTAAGATTTAGGTGATATTGAAGTAAATATTAATGTTTAGGTGTAAGCTATGTAACTACAAAAGAATTGTGTGGTATGCATGTAAATGCCTTTTTTTTAATTTTTGAAAAATTTGAGTCTTTGCCTATTATATTAAAAGGAAACAAGCTTACAATAACCAGGGAAAATCTGCTAAAAGCAACCAAAGTGAAACAGCAAAACGAAATAACAGAGCAGGGGCCCTAAAATTAATACCCAAATGATCATAATGGTTATATCCCTAAAATATGTTTCCTCCAAATATTATGTATAATAAAGAAAGTAATGGGCAAAGATATGATTTTGATAATCTGCAGTGTGGCCAACCAAAGCATCTTAAGTAAAAAATCTGATGCAAAGTGAAGCTTAAAAGAAATTATGAACAAGTGGAAGCATGATTTAATGAACTCATGATAATAATAATAATAGTTCAATAGGGCATTTACATACATGCCACCTAATTTCTATGTATTTGCATATCTAACACGTAAATTTTAGTTTTTATATGTATACTTGGGGTGAAAGGGGATTAAGAGTTAAGGCTAANAATGGGCATAGGAGAGATATACAATTTGAGCCCGAGGACATGGTTTACTTAAAATTGAGGCCCTATCGGTAGAAGATGCTGACGAAGAGGAATGAGAAACTTGCTCCACAATTTTTTGGACCCTTGGAGATTATGACATGCATTTGGGAAGTGGTCTACCGTTTGAGGCTACTACCATCATCGACAACACATCCTATGTTTCATGTGTCTCAGCTGAGGAGTGCCATTGGTGATCATACTCCCTCGGCTTCACTATCGTCGACACTGATAGAAGATACAAAGGTGGTTCTAAAACCTTTAGAGGTAGGAGTGCGTCAAGGGATGGTGGGAGCAAAGGAGGTACTTGTTAGGTGCAAAAATATGTCAGACAATGAAGTTATATGAAAGCCTTATGAAGGGATCAAAAGACAGTTCTCAACCTTCCACTTTAAGGATAAGGTGTTTTTTGGGAGGGGAGAGTTGATACAAGGCCGCCTGTCTCCAGACCAGTCGAATCGGCCCAAAAAGGGCAGACCTAGACCGGTCAACCCAAGCCACAGCACCAAGCGGCCGGTTCAAGCGGAACGAGATTATCTTAGGATACTGGGCGCGATTCCAACAACCAAAAGAAAGCCTAAAAGGATCTAGAGGAGTATTTAGGAGAAATAGGGTACTAGGGTTTGTTCTTTTGTGTTGTATTGTGTTGGTTGCAGTTTTCTTTCTTTTCGTGTGCTGTTCCTAGCGCGTCTAGGGTTGTGGGAGAGACGATCTACCTCTCAAACAGTATATCATATTGTATCATGTTTATTGTCTTTTGATATTTGTAAGAGCAACCCCCATTTAAGTTTTTTCAACCTACTTATTACAATTTCGTTGTTGTTGGCTCGCTAATTTTGGTTCCGGGTGGTATCACAAAACAACCCGGTCATAGGTTTTATTGGTTNAAGCGGCCGGTTCAGGCGGAACTAGATTATCTTAGGATACTGGGCGCAATTCCAACAACCAAAAGAAAGCCTAAAAGGATCTAGGGGAGTATTTAGGAGAAATAGGGTACTAGGGTTTGTTCTTATGTGTTGTATTGTGTTGGTTGCAGTTTTCTTTCTTTTCGTGTGCTGTTCCTAGCGCGTCTAGGGATGTGGGAGAGACGATCTACCTCTCGAACAGTATATCATATTGTATCATGTTTATTGTCTTTTGATATTTGTAAGAGCAACCCCCATTTAAGTTTTTTCAACCTACTTATTACAATTTCGTTGTTGTTGGCTCGCTAATTTTGGTTCCGGGTGGTATCACAAAACAACCCGGTCATAGGTTTTATTGGTTTTGATTGTAACCACTTTTTTAGTGAAACCTACTAGTCAAACCACGCGAACAAATAACTCAGGACACGTCCTTATTAGCACGGATTATTTTGAAGGTGAATATAATGGTACACTTAACATGACATTAGCTTCTTATGAACTCGAGTCAATCTTAAAATTGACTCCCTTGACAAATGATTGCAAGGACTGGACGGATTTTGCCTCAAGTTTTTTAGTTATAGATTTTCAATATTTTAAAAATTTTATATTTTAAAGTCTTTTATTTTAGGATAGACCCCTTCAGTTGAGATTTACATTCAACACAACCATCATCGGGGAGTTGATTAAAATATTAATTTTTAATTTAATTAGGTTTAATGATTTAAGTATTCAGAAAATGGCTAGTTTTGTCAGCTCCAATCTCTGTTAAGAGGATCGAACTATCTTAATGAGATCTCAATTTTATCAACTATAATATGAAAAGGTGACTTTATTTTAGATAAGTTAATGTTAGTTTTATATTTTATATCATTTAAAAATTAGGGCATTTTAGGAATAAAATTTGAGATTTTAGTGTGTGATGAAAATACATAAGACTTTAGAGATATATATGTACATTCCCCAGCTTAAAAACAGACTTGTGCTTGCTTAGGTTTTGTAGCAGTTATTGAATTTTAATTGATCGAGTCTTACTTTTTTTTTTTTTTGGAAAATTATATAACACAATTCTTAAATATTTACATATCTAACAAGCAAGTTTGATGTTTACACTTAAAATTCCTCGGTGTCATGAAGTGATGCATGATAAAGTGTATTTTACTTTTAAGCAAATAGTGCTTGTAATATTTAAGATTTACGTGATATTGAAGTAAATATTAATGTTTAGGTGTAAGCTATGTAACTACTAAAGAATTGTGTGGTATGCATGTAAATGCCTTTTTTTTTATTTTTGAAAAATTTGAGTCTTTGCCTATTATATTAAAAGGAAACAAGCTTACAATAACCAGGGAAAATCTGCTAAAAGCAACCAAAGTGAAACAGCAAAACGAAATAATAGAGCACAAAATGGAAAAATAGCTGATAAAAAATGATGAAGGGGCCCTAAAATTAATACCCAAATGATCATAATGGTTATATCCCTAAAATATGTTTCCTCCAAATATTATGTATAATAAAGAAAATAATGGGCAAAGATATGATTTTGATAATCTGCAGTGTGGCCAACCAAAACATCTTAAGTAAAAAATCTGATGCAAAGTGAAGCTTAAAAGAAATTATGAACAAGTGGAAGCATGATTTAATGAACTCATGATAATAATAATAATAGTTCAATAGGGCATTTACATACATGCCACCTAATTTCTATGTATTTGCATATCTAACACGTAAATTTTAGTTTTTATATGTATACTTGGGGTGAAAGGGGATTAAGAGTTAAGGCTAAAAAGGACAATGTTTTGATAATAGAATGGTGATTGGTAGAAGAGACTAGAGGGTTTATTCAGTTTTCAATTATACACTTGAGGTGGAGAAAATCTTAACTCATTTAGCAAAGTTTGCTTCCAAGGAGGTATTATTTCATTTAGCACGTAATGATGATATATTGGATGACTAGTCATGTGATTGTTTTTATTATCAAGACACATGCAACTAAGCTTCGCATATGGAAACTCTGTAGGAGATTTATGGTGGCCAAGGCCTACAGGTCAGGCGTGGACATGTGATGACAAGAATAATTTCAATAGGCTTCATGTAAACATGGTACAAAATGGTGCCTTCATGGTGGAGCTTGTGTGATGAGTCAGCCTTTATTAGAAGTGGAATTATGTGATTAAGATTAGGGCGGTTAAAAAAGCTTGTTGTTTACAAACATCTCATTGAAAAGTTCCTGTTCATTTTGTTCGTTAAGCAAGCAAGCTAAACTCAAATATATATTTTAAGCTCAATTTGTAAACTAATTGAACATGAATAAATCTTTATTCGACTATATTTGGCTCATTATTGGCTCAAATTTATACATATATATATATATATATATATATATTTGAGTTGTGTGTGTGTGTGTGTGTGTGTGTGTTTGTGTGCGTGTGCGCGCGCGTGTGTTGATGTCCACTGTCTGTGGTCACCAACTATCGAATGAAGACAATTATCACATCTTGTAATCCCACATTTTCTAGTGATAGTGAAGGGTAGAGTTGTATTCTAAACCTATATAATGTAAGTATTTCAGTTGAGCTGGATCCAATAACTCTTCCCCTAGGAAATACCATGTTTAGGTTGGTATGACCACTCTTACATTGGAACTAACTTTTTTTTATATATATGATTGGACCTAAGTTGATATGTGTAAATTTCTTTGAATGAACTAAGCGCTTTTGAGNTTATATATATGATTGGACCTAAGTTGATATGTGTAAATTTCTTTGAATGAACTAAGCGCTTTTGAGATTCACATAGTGCCATAAATTGCAAGCCATTTATAAGCCATAAAAACATGTCATCCCACCAAGATATTTTTGCAATACATATCTCTATCTACATGAGGTTTGGTGGCTCTACATATAAGAGCTCTCCTATAGGATTTACATATGACATCTCTCGGGCTTCCCTTGTTGATATACGCTTTTGTATTCCATGATTTTTAAGAAGATTTGATGGCTTTGAAGTGCATAGGTGAGGAGCATCTTATTGTGATGTAA